>JAYMTA010000404.1:0-29742 GCA_036897625.1 Pelargonium cotyledonis | reverse complement strand
ATGTAGGGTTTTTAGATTTTAGAGTGAATAAAAGGGGCATATTAGCCCCTTTAATACCAACCAAACAACGTTGTTGAGAAAATGAGTTTTAGAAGTAGTCGAATTAAAAAATATGAGGGTAATTAAGTGTACATATGTGTAGTTCGGGGTGACTATCTACACATTTTGTTAAACAATAAAACTGAATAAATTTTACAAACACAACAATTTCAATTCAACAATAATTGATTTTCTGTATAGCTCAATTCGGTGGCAGTCATTTCCTATCACTTTATAAGGATTAATTTTTTGTTACAAAGTTATTTATTTGTACACACTTTTAAACTGAATTAAACAAAAGTTAATATAATCCATATTTAAGTACTAAAATAAAAATAAAAATATATTTTCTTATATTATTTATTTAATATATCAAGTTCGGGGTGAGACCAATTACCCTTACCCGTCTCCACTCCGTTCTTCGTTTGAATAATTTTTTCTTGCTTTGTCCCCACTCATACCCAAAAAAACTCACTGTTCTCGTCCCCTTATATGGGTCGGGTACATTAGGTCATCGTTGGGTTCAAGTTAGATTGTCATCATATAGATTTATAGGGCAATTACATTTAGGTACTCTACGGTAAGTCTTCATTTCAGTTAGCATTCCTGAACTATTTTTTGCAACTATTTACTATCCTATCATTTATAGAGTTCATTCCGTTAGTTACATTTGACGGAAATGACACTATTTGGTCATGTGCCCAAAACATGATCAAATTTTTTTTAAACCCCAAAATTCCCTGGACTTTACCCTTCGTCTTTAACATAACCTCGCCAAAAAATGCATAGACTCGCGCAGAAGTTCATGAACTTGCCTGAAAATTCATAAATTTCCTCGAAAATTTATGAAATTCCTAAACTACTTCTTACAAACCCTAACTATCTCTTTTCCATGAGACTCACTTTCTCTCTCCTTTCCACTCTTTTCTCCAACATCTTCTTCATAGCAGCAGACGTTGCCTCCACCTTGCTCACCCACCACAAAGGCGCTTGCGGATTGCTCTAGTTGCTCGACCAAGACACGTCTCGCCAGACCACCACAATGTGCTCCGCCACTTCCGTTTGTCCTCCCATATATCAGGCCCAACAACCACCTCCCTCACACCGTTCTCTGTTGTTGCCTTTGGTAACATCACCACCACAACCCCAAAAACCCAACTGACGAAGCTCGTCGAAAATCCACCTCCTCTGTTCTCATGTACCAGAGCTTGTCGGAGATCTCGCGAACAAACGCCAATGAGTCTAAAAACAAACAGGGTTTAGGTTTAAATTCAAAATTAAATTTAGGGTTTCAATACTCATATTTAAAATTTATTGTGGTTTTCATTTTGCTTGTTGTGTTAGAGTTTTAAATTTGTTAGGTTTCAATTTTAATTTGTTAAAGTTTAAATTTCTGAGGAGAGGAGCAAGAAGAGTCCATGGAAGAGTCGCCAAAATATTAGGAGAGCTGTGCAGCTTTAGGGTTTGGAAGATTTGGGGGAAATGGGTCTGCTACAGAGGTGATATGGGTCTTTTTTTTTTTCGCACCGCACTAACGTAGTCATTGACGGATATAACTTTGGAAATGATAGGATAAAAAATAGTTGCAAAAAATAATTCAAGAGTGCTAACTAAAACAAAGGCTTACCGCAATGTATAATTACCCTAAGGTTGTGTTTGAGAACATAGATTTGATTTGAAATTCGTAAATTTTGAATTTAAAATGTTGTATTTCAAATACAAATATAATGTTTGAGAAAACATAAAATTTCAAATAACAAGGTATGAGCTATTATTTGAAATCTCACGTTCAAAACTTATTTTGAAAGCCGTTGAATTTTACTCAAATTCAAATTCAAATTCTTAGAGTTTCCAAACAGCTCAATTGATACAAATCCAGCATTTCAAATTGTTTCCAAACACACCAGTATTTACAAAAATCTTTGTCGTTGGCACGGCTCCCTTTTAACTTTAATAGTGCAACTCTGCAGATCAATTTCAATAATAATATCGTCCACTCAGAACTCAAAGCAATTCTAGGTCAGGTCAACCATGGCCGCTCCTCCGCGAGACCAGGCTCTCTCTCTCCTCGTCGCTGCCAACAACCATGGCGATTTGGCCGTCAAGCTCTCCTCTCTTCGCCAGGCCAGAGAAATCTTACTCTCCGCCGATCCCTCTCTCGCTTCCGACCTCTTCCCCTACTTGGCTGACCTCCACACCTCTCCTGAAAGTCTCGTCAGAATATCGCTTATCCAGTCAGTTCGAAACCCTAATTTGTTCGCTTTCGTCTTTTGCATGCTATTGCTCGCACATTGGTCGCTAGTCCTATGTGAATTATCGTTATTCGGTTCCACTAATGAGTTAAGGTCGTAATTAGTGGCGATTTTCTGTTTTATGTTGCATATTCTCTAAACGGAATGAAATAACATACATTTCCAGAGATTTTATGAATCATGGTGGTAAAATCTCAGTTTTGCATGTTTGAATTTATCTGCATTTTTTTTTGTGTGCTTGTACTATCTGGTTTTTGTCTTACCAAAAAGATGATCACCCTTTAAACTACCTATGATATTCTCTGCACCGCTATAGCCATTAGCCAAAAAGAAATTTGAGCTTGCTGAGTTTACAGTACATCAAACCCACTGATCCTGATCACCCATAAAACATGTAATCCCTGAAAACAAGATGATACTTATTTGCTCTAAATCCTAACTTCCATAAAGTAAACTTAACATCCAGATTCCAGATCCCAATCCTGGCCAACTCTGAGCACATCAACAGCATTTTATGAATTTCTTTTTGAGATACGTTATTGTAGGAATTTTCGATGTAAGAAGAGATAATTCATCTCAAAGAAGTAGGCCTTAACCTTGTGATGTTCAGAATCAGTATGTACCAATATTCCCTGTTTCAAAACAAGTTCAGAGAGAGACACTGTGAAAAAGCGTTACTACTCTTAACCGTTACGAGTGGGTCCTGACATTTTAAGTTCACATTTGGTCGAATTCATCTCCCATCTGGAAGTCATCCCTTCACATGATTCAACATTGATACAAAGTTTCGTTTTGTTGCTTATTGCATGGCACAAAGAAAGAGAATGAGTAACATGGTCTGTTACATTTGCATTGCCTGAATTCTCGTAATTCTTCTTTTCTTGTGAGAGCTTTGGCATAAACTTCTTATGTCAGTTCGCTCAGGAAGTTTGTCGTATACCTTAGTTCTTTTTATTACTTCGTACTGATCTGATATGGCTGATTTAGGGACTTTTGCATGTTCCTCTTTCTCTCCAAGCTTTGTCTGTACCTATTTAGATGCTAGGATCAGATTAATGTTCAAGGTGGTGTTTTGATGCCATATAATTTTGTTAGAGTTCCCATTGTCATCTGGTTTGTTTAATTAGCACACCTTCCCCGATGGAATATGTTTTGATCGCTTGCTGTGTGGGTTGCAGGGCAATGGAAGAAATTGGGTTGAAAGCAATGGATCGTTCTTGTTTATTAATGCCTGTTTTATTGGAATTATTGAAAGATGGTGACCCTATTGTTGCTAGACAATCTATTGTTAGTGGCACAAACTTCTTTTGTAGTGTGCTGGAGGAGTTGACAGTGCAGGTCTTTCTCTCACCTCATTATGCTGAATATATGATGTAATATTTTAGTGAACATGATTCTTGTGATGCTCGTTCATAATGCATTAGCTCTCAACATTCTAATTGGATCAATTCTTTTCGGATCTTCTGCTGATGACGCAGAAACAATGATTTGGTTATATATTTCTAGTTGTAGGCTTTAGATGAGGGTTTCAAGTAACCATTCAATTTTTTATGTTGTTTTGTTGATTTAATGATTTTTTCAAAATTTCAATTGAAGATCATTGTTATTTCTGACCCTTTTGAGACAGTTCTACAGTTGTTTAAAATCAATTTCAATGGTTTTTCATTTTTTATTATTTGTTCAGTCAATAGTCTTATAATCCGTTGATATGTGATACTTGGATGTCATGCAGTGATCAATTCTCGTCAATTCTTTTTTGGTTTATTGGATCACAATGAGCTGTTGGAATCACCTTAGTTATATATGTGATTGAGTTTTTCTGTTGCATTGTTCTTTGTGACTACCATCCTCTTTCCTCAATTTGCATGTGTTATTTGCACGCCCACTTGTTATAGTTCTATGCTTATCCTGAAATTTGTAGTTTCATCGGCGTGGTAAAGTTGAGAGATGGCTTCAAGAGCTTTGGATGTGGATGGTGAGGTTCAAAGATGCTGTATTTGCAATTGCATTGGAGGTATGCTGTGCGTTGTGAATTTAATTAACATTTTAATTATGAACCTAGAGCTGGTATATTCAGAGGTTATTGAATAGCTATCATACGATTAAGTGAGTAAACTTGGTGTTGTTGTTTCACTGATGAGTTTGTTATGGTTAAAAGTTCAAATTGCATCATGGAGTTACACATCTCCTCATTTTACATCAAATAATCACATTAGGGATGGAGTTTGTTATAGTTACAGACTGCGAAGTACCATAGACGAAAGAATTTTGAGGTCTTATTCTTGAAAGATTGGGGAAGTTTGATATGCATGATTGTCTCCATAGGGAGCTTGGTGAAGTATAGAAGTTAAATGCACATTTTGATTCTTGTCTTCGGAATTGGGTATGTCCATGACAACTTGACAAGCAATAGAAGCACTGCAAAGAGTGTTACTGAAAACTCAGCATATTTGAATGAATATGCAAATCCAAGCATACAATGTATATATGGAATAAATAGTCAAAACTTAAAGTATTAATAATGCCTTAAAATTTTTTATTATTTAAAATCACTATAATGAGCTTTCTAGCCTTTTAGGTAAAACATGGAAAATTAGAATCTCTTATCCTAAAAGCCAACCTTGCCAACACCAGAATAAGATTAAGTCTAACTTTAAGTTTTTGTAATATTGAAAATATACTAGATAATGTTTAGTCTTTGTTGAGTGCAAATTCAGTCCATGAACTATGCTAATTTGAATCAATTTAGTCTCTCATACTACAAGCCATCTACCATCAATCTTCTAACTTAAAATAATTTAATAGCACAAATCGTATTAATTCTTTTTCATATATTTTTCGTTGCCTTGTCAGCAAAGTTAACTATGCTAGCAACAAAAGTTAATGTGAGGGGCCAAATTTGTTCAATTCATTATTGAAGGACTAAAGCGAGTCCAATTTGGATGATTATGGTACTTTTCTCATAATTAAAGTTTGAGTTATTTAAAAAAGATCGTGTTTTTTTTTTTGCCGCACACAAGTTTGGTGCTACTTAACTACAGTTCACATGGAAATTAAAGCCTTTTATTTTATTCCTCTAGGCTCTACTTGTGCTGTACGTTTTATCTCTTTATACCTCACTGTAACTTCTTTAGTAGTATGTTGCAATGTTTGTAGAAAGAAATAATGACATGGAAAATGTGTAGAGTTGATATCGTTTCTACATTTATAAAACTGTTGTAATTTTTTATATTTAAAATATGATGCTTATTATTCTCCCAATGTTTTAACTGCTTGATATTTTAAAATGATATTTTACCTCTTCTGAACTTGATTATGTAGCCTGGATCTGTTAGCTTAAAGTTGATGGCATTCAAATTTTTGGAAACACACATCTTGCTTTTTACATCACACACCAGCAACTCTGAGAAGTCTACTATTACAGAAGGTATGTACAGTTTTGAGAATTTGTCAGGGGTTATATGGGTGTTATGCTTCAATTTCCTTTTTGTCCCAATTCATTTATTAGGCTTTCTAAGTGACTTACAAAATTTGCTGTGATGTAAACTGCCTCCGATTTTGACAGGAAGCAGACAGACTTTTAATGTTTCAGGGCTGGTTGGTGGCCATCCAGTTTTGGATCCGCTCATGCTTATGTCTGAAGCAAATAGAACTCTTGGAATTCTATTAGATTTGTTGCATTCAGCTAGTAGTCTTCCTGGTTCGTTGATAATTTCAGCTGTCAATTGGTGAGTTTTCACTTACCTTTTGCCATACCCTGTGCTTAATTGGATATCTTTTAATGTTGGTCTTTTTCTATGAATATGCATATTGTGAAACAAGAAAATTATTATATCTGAATTTCAATTTCTGAATTAGCTTGTTAGCTGTAGTTGTTGAATGGATCTGTCTTGCCTCGTCCATGTTGTGAAGAGATGCTTCGTTTATGTCTTTGTGAAGAGCATTTTGAGTATCATGGATCAGTAAACTGTAACACAAAGACTAGTACCTTTTTCTAGGGTGTGCAAAATCAGAACTTGGTAGAATAAAGGTAGGGAAATTACTTTAAAGAAAGACTTAGAGCATTCAGCTTGAGAGGTCCAGCATGTTAGCCTTGTAGAGGATGGTAGGCAAGATTTATTTGATGTTCTAAAACAGAAAAATGAGCCCCCACAAATATCAAGGTTTTCAGAACTTCTTATGAAAATTACTTGGAAACCAATATCCAGAGTCCAGACAAATTTATCTACATTTACAGCATACTCTTCGATAAAATAAATAAAATAATAAAACAACTACCTACAACATCAATAGTCTTTTATTGGCACTTTGTGCCATGAAGTTTCTACATTCAAAAAAAAAAAAAAAAAAAAAAAAAACTTGCTCATCACTGAACTTCTAGTTTTGGCGAATGCTTGATGCTATCCATAATATTTTCGCGTTTGTAATTAGAACCAAGCTGCAGCCGCTGACACTCAAATTCTTCCATTTGCCCTTACGTGCACATAAAGCCAATTTGTCTGTATATGTAAGAGAACTTATCTTCTCCTGTAATATGCAAATTGCTGGATGGAAATATGATGAGGGTAATATATTGCCAATGGGAGATATGGACCATATTAATAAACTAAGGTAAGTGAACCAACCTGTTTAAACCATAGACTTCACAAAACTGTTATTTAAATGGGATCTATCCATATTTACAGTTTTGTCTGCTTACCAATTTGTGTTTTTGCCTCCAGAACTAGCTACTAGAAAATAAATTCTAAAATTTCAGTACTAAGTTTTTAGTTTTATAAAGGCACAGCTTATTAGGGTAGTAGTAGTAGTAGTAGTAGTACTGGTCTGCTATATTTTTGGAGGTTAAAGAGATGTTAGTGATCAACCATTCTTTGAATTGAGCCTTAGTTTATGTCTGTTCTGTTTCTGGTGAGAAAAGGAGAAAAAGTAGCGCTAGCACAGTTTCCTCATTTCTACTTCATTCCAAATTCAATATTTATGTTTGTCTTCCTCTTCTCTCTGCTCTAGACTCAATCATATAAACAGGGCATCAATGTAGCTGTCTGTTTGGGGGTTGGGGTGCATATGGTTTAACGTGGTTATGATCTGTTGGCTTATGAGTTGGCTCTTCTGATGGTTGGATGTGTGTATGTATTGATTATTAAGTATGGATGTGTGCATATATTGATTATTAAGTATGTATGTGTGCATAATTGGTTATTAAGCATGTATCTATGCGCATACATAAGTTTCTTCTTCTTTAGGATTACATATGCTATCGTTGCTCTGTGCATTGGCTCACATGTCGAGCATGCAAATAATTCTTGCATTTGATTAGAGAAACTTTGCATGAATTCTTTTTCACCTTGTTCAACTTGCAATTTACCCAAGACTTCCATTTTCAGCCTTATTGTGTTTGCTCCTTCTCCTGCAGGAAGGTGAATCTATGGCATTCTGTATTGTGAATGTTTGATTTTGTTTTCTATAATACTTATGTTTTTACAGGTTACTAACACTATTAAATATCTTCAGATAAATGAAGGCTTTCAACTTTTCATACTTTAGGCAGTAAACTACATTTTCTCCTGTGTTTTTTACTATTTCAAATATTTTGGAGGGATCACTAACACATGGAAACAGGCCATAGTACAATCTCGACTGCTTGTTTGTGGTATTATTGCAGCATGCTGACCAGCTCTCTTATGAGGAGTTAAATGGCATTGGATGTTGCTGCATTGGTGGTTCAGATAATGGGAGTTACAGGACTAGACACTTTTAGACTGCTCATTGTTTGGGTACTATGGAGCACTATTGGCCCGTGATAGGATTGGTTAAACAGGGATAAAATGGTCATCTTACGCGCTTAGAGAAATTTGGTGGTCAAGCGACACAGTTTATGTTTTGTAAACTGTTATATACCATCTAATTACAATATTCTGAGTATCTCTGCTTGTGCACACAGCTGACAATGTTCAAGTGTTGGAAATGTATTAATTATTCCATAACAGTTGATACACAGTTAATACCTTCAAATATTAATCGAAATTTCATTTAAACGGGTATTGTTCTCCTATATTTGCTGTGTTTCTCTTTCTTGTTTTTAACTCAAATTGTTTTTAATAATCCAACAAATATCTGTTATCTCTGTATTATGGTTGCCAGTATCAATCCAACCTATAATGATGCGTGCTATCATGTATTGTCAGTTCCCTTTTGTTTCCTCTTTCTATACATATATATTTTATTTGCTTTTGTTACTATGTTAATCATTTTTATTTCTCTTTATAGATATGGTTTGTTGTACATTTGCATCTGGCCGACCGGTTTTATCATTATGTAAACAAGGTATTCCAGGAAGGCTGTGAGTTTTGCTTAATGAGTTTGTTAGCTGCATATGAGTGATTACTATGTGCTAAAGCACGAGGTAATCATACAAATAATGTACCTGGTGGTTGTGATCTGAAGTCATTGCTTCAAGAGTTGCATTTAAGCATTAGACTACAGCATTTCTGCAGTTATTGATTTTGCACTCATTTGTGAAACTGAATTGAAGGCCTAGAAAATTGTCTCGGAGTGAAGCTGTCGGTGTTTCTTTTTAAATCTTCAGTATTCTCTATCTGTATTTTCTCATCATTTTTCATGGCTAAAATCCCTCTAGTTCAATTCCCACATTATTGTTTTGAGAATTATACCACTTTTCTTATTATCTGAGAACCTAGAATCCTGTTATGCTTAAGTCACAGTAAGACTTAAAATTTGATCTGCAATTGGTAGTATGTTCTAGATGATTAGCTAAACCTATAGTCATGATCTGATATTTAATTTTGTAAAAGCAAGATATATCATTCTGGTAGGAACATGTCTCTGATTTTTACGTTGCAGCTCAAGGCAACTGCTTTGATATATTCCATTCATAAACATATAGACTGCATGCATCACTGGAAGGGGACTGAGAGGGATGGATAATATAGCTGCTTGAATTTGTGGGATGTATTGTGCAATATACTGATCTCACAGCTTGAAGAAATTCCAAAAATAGTTGAGGATTAGAATATATTTCATAGATTTTCATATATTTGAAACAATTTTTTTTTTAAAACTTCAATGTTTACACTTGTTCAAATTATATGTGACATCTGGATGGCAACATTCTTTTCCTGTTTTACAGTAAACTATAACAAGTTCAGACTTTTTTTTTTTTTTGTGTTCCTATTTATGCCTAGTTGATTTGTTATGCCTGTTCTTGGTTTCCACATGATTAGATTACTGCATGGGTGGGGTAATAAAATGTGTGCTGGATAGGTCTACCTGTGGTATGAAGCATCACTGTGCAGTATATGTATCTTCTGTATCAAGTATCATGCATTATTCATCTGCCGAAAATATGAAAATTCATATTCATATCATGTTTAGGTCAATAACAGGTAATCAGGGATAATAATATTGCATGTTATAGGACAATTTGAATTGTGATGAGATTATGAGATTTTATGTCAGTTTTGTTTTTTGGTGATGTTTAGCTTGTTTGGTTATTTAGTGTTTGTAGAAAATGGATTTTGAATCTGCACCACCTTCATTGTGCATAAAATTTTGTGTTGAATACACTGAATGGCTGTCCTACAGTTGATGAAACACAATTTCTTTCTTCAGGTCTTAGTGAATGCATTCACCAGGTTTTGTTTATGCTCTTTTACCTGACGTTGTAGTAGGAAGCTCCTCAGGTTCTTGCAAAATCGTACATCATGTTACATATGATTAATTAGCTCCAAAAATTTTCTTATTTTTGGCCGAACTATTTTTTCCATCTACTTAAATTCAGTTTCTTTAATTATTTCTGATCAACACTTTATCTTTGGTATGTATCCACACTGTTGTGATTGTTTTCCTATTATTAGGAAATGTTTTTTTTTTAATTAATTAATATATATTTTTTATATATATATATATAGATGTTCATTCATGCTTCATTTTTATGTATGCTAATTGATTTTCTTCATGTTGGTTTCCATTGTGCGAACAAATTTTGATTGATCAAGTCATATGATGTAACAATTGGTATCCTGGGCTGTTCATTGATGGTTATTTAGAAGTTTTGCTTGATAGGCAAACTGTGTAGCCTTATGTGATAGGTAGTTCTTGAAAAACACAAACTGTGTAGCATGGTTTTTGTTTAGTTTCTTCAGACAGTTGGCTTTGTATAGTCAAGTGCATACCCTGCAGAAGTGGTCACATATCTTAGGTTTTATTGTTTATGTTTTTATTATTATTATTTTTTATATGAAATCACAATGGATATGCTGTTGAGTGTTGACTAAAATAGCTGAGTGATAGGATGATGTGAACTGCTTTGGAGACCTTTAGAGTAATGATTACTCCTGTTGAACTTTGATTCACAAAACACATTTCTGTTTTCAAGACTTGACACTGTGTAAGTGTTTTTTGACTTGAGGATGAGTTGTCCATGTTTTTGGTTTTGATAATGGAGAATGAAGATTAGTATAATTCTGATGATGATGATTCGAGTATCTGACTAGAACAGGCCATGAGCTATTTTGTGGAAGGGATAAATTAAGTGTAGTGAGGGGACAGTAGAGCCTGCCATGCATATCCTGGAAGATGTTTTAGTTTGAATAAACAAGAGTTAATAGTCAGACGAATACTTTTGGGGAGGTTGTGAATGAAGGAGATGCATGCATAAGATGGAGGCACATTAGTTTGAGATTCAAGTTGTGCCACTGTAACCACAATCAGTACAAGAAACATAGGCTACCGGATTGAAATGAATTTATTGGCATTTCAGATAATTTTTTGAGAATAGTGTTACATACATAGGTGCTTATTTAATCATGTTCTGTGAGTTTTTGTCAAGTGCTGAAAAAAAATTGAGGATGGATTTGACACTCGTACTTACTTTTTGGCAGATATAAAAATAGCTCATTTGCACAGCGGTGAGCTGTATGCATATGATCTGGTATTCAGTGTGTATTTGGTGTTGGATTTCATATTGGTCCTTTGCTTTTCTGATTTGGTAGACTGAAATATGTATATTGAAAAATATGTGTTTGATCAGTCATTTTTTTGACCTATGCGAATTTTGTTTATTTATTTTTATTATCAGTCATTAAAAATCCTATTTTATAATATCATTTTGACATTGGATTTGTTATGAAAACTTGGTGGTTGTGGGGTGAGATGTTTAATGATTATGTTTATGATGCAATAATTAGTTAAATAAGTTATGGACAGTAATGTTTACAGTGATATTGAGTTGCTTTAGGCTATGTCTGCTGTAGTGTTATCACAGTGTTTGAATGTGATATAGATAACTGTAGGATATGATGCATAGTAATAGCAAGCATCTTGTGCTTTGTGAAGATTTTTTTTATGCTGTAACATAAAGCATTAAAATGCAATTAACCAAATTGCATTTTATGAGTATTTCCCTGTATTCATCAACAATTGGCATACTATTTGTCTTAACTGAGGTGGAGAAATGACTGCTGACTTTCTTATATATACGATTGACAGTTTGATATGTTGTTTTCTTTTCATTGAAATTTTTTGGATCTTAAAATTTATTGTTCGGGAATTTGGCTCCAACAACATTTGTTTTTGGGTGCTAATAAAAGGGAAATAGATCTGTGGCGAAGTTTCAATAAGGGGGTACATTCAGTATGTTGTATGCTTGTTTGTGTCTTATTAGATACAGCATTGGAGTTGTGAATTTTTAAATGTTGTTCTGGGACTATTTGTAGTAGGCAAATCATCATTTTATTTTATCTTCTATTGTCTGCCTGGATTCCTTATTGGTTGAAGTTACCTTTTCTTGGTGAGTACAGATTGGTTTTCCCTTGTGATCTTTTGTTTTTATTATAAAAGCTACTCTGGAAGTATCTGGTATAGCTTCTATTACTTCTAAAAAGCTAGAAGATAGTTACTTCTAAAAGCCAATAGATTTGTTCAGATCAAATCATTAGATTTAGTAATTCAAGACAAGCACAATACTTCAAAGTATGATAATCAGCAACTAACTTTCTATAAATACTTGAATATAGTTGTGACAAGCAGTTTCTCATCCTTATGTTCAATGACTTTGAAAGTTTCTGTTGTAATTTGCTGATCCTCAACTTAATTATATTGGAGCTTTGGACAGAGAACTTGCAGGATAACCTAGTTTTTGTGCGTTGCTTCCTACTCTTCAACTGAAAACCTTTGCTTATGCTGCCCAAAATCTATAGAAATAGCCTGCTCTATTCGGGGAGTTTTGTAACTGGTCTTTTACTGTTTATTAGTTTCACAAGTTATTCTCCTCCTTTTTTTTATAAGCAAGTTATTCTCCTCCTGTATGTATAGTAATACTTCCTTTCAAGTTTTGTGTTATTTCCTCTCTTTGTACACACATTCTTGTGACAAAACTGCCCTCAGGTTATTGCTTTACCATCTTTGCATTAAAAATACCGTCATTGTCAGTAGGAACATGAGGGTCCAGTTTCATTATCTATGAGATGTTCTTGTGACTTATTTTAATGAACATATTTTGCTATTACAGAATTTTTCTGTCCTCAATAAATTTAAATATAGTTTCTTGTAATTGATCACTCCATTGTGTGATGTTCTTGACACTGGTATATTAATTATTTACTTATTTGGGTATGCATGGCTTCTTTAGATACTGATGATTTCATGGACTTAGACAGCTAAATAGGAATTAGGCATCTAGTTGTGGAAAGGATTGAAACTGAATCTGGTATTGCTAGGAAAGGTAGTATGTGCCTGAATACTGGGAAGGATCCTCTATTTGAGTTTAGTTTTCTACATGGGACAAAGACATTGTGGGATGCTACTCCATGTCTGCAACCCAAGATGGGCAAGATGGGAGTAAATTTTGTCATGTGTTCCCCTTAGTGAGCACCCCTGTCCATTTTACTGAATGTGTGTTGTAGTAGTGTTTTTATTTATTTTTATTCATGATCCAATTGTTCTGTTGGGATGTTAGTTTCACTTTTCTTCAGTTTGTTATATCTGGCTAACTGTTGTTTTGCATGGTTTGACAGTCTTGCAGTGGTAGCAAGGAAGAGACCCATCCACTATAGTACTGTTCTTTCTGCTCTGCTTGATTTTGATCCAAACTTTGAGGTGGTGAAGGGGAGTCATGGTCCAAGTATCCGCTACTGCTTTAGAACCGCTTTTTTGGGGTTCCTAAGATGTACCCATCCATCCATTATAGAGGTAAGGCTTCATGCATCTATCTTTTTATTTATACATCACACTAAATCCATATCTGTTTTCCTTTCTCCTCCTTCATTTGACTATAGATCAGTTGACCTATTCTCTGTCTGCTGTGGTACTTTATGTTTGACCTTATAATTTGACTTTATGTTATTGTACTTCTTTACCGCTGATAATTTGCTTCTAAGTTTACAGTAGGGACGCACATATGAATATACTGTTCTGTAAATAAGTACTTTCTGAGTTAGGAACCCTTGAGCTCAAAACTATAAAAAATATTGTTGTATTGTTTGGGTTCTTTCTCTTGTGTTCTGTGGACATGAAAGTTCTTGGGATCTATTGGGTCATTCGTGACAACAGAGACCTATTAGTTTTTCTGTTACTATTATGGTTGACAAGTTGTGTTATGTTTTATCACAGTCCAAAGATAGATTGCTTAGGGTTCTAAGAGCAATGAATGCTGGAGATGCGGCTGATCAAGTTCTTAGGCAGGTTGATAAAATGATGAAACAGGCTGAACGTGCTTCTCGTGACGCCAAGTTGGGCAAGGTAATTATCATGCTCAATTACTATCAACTCTACAAATGATTGTCTTATAATTTCTGGACTTTTAGTTTCAGTTGCCTTGCTTTAAAATACTTTTGTATATCAGGATGATCAATTGGCAAACCAGCAACCTATTTCAGGGGATCTGTTTAAGAAAAGGTCTATGGCGAATGATTATGAAGAATCAATAAATAGTTATGAGGTGGCTTCCAAGCGGATTCGCTATAGTACCAATACGCATTCTGCTTTGCCAGCTCAAACAAATGATTCTGCGCTGGATTTTGTTTCTGCCAATGGTTTAACTCCCAACAGCACCTTGATGGATGTTGATCTGACTCCTGTGGAACAAATGATTGCTATGATTGGTGCTTTACTTGCTGAAGGAGAAAGGGGAGCCGATTCATTAGAAATTCTTATTTCGAAAGTTCAGCCTGATTTATTGGCTGATATAGTAATTACTAACATGAAGCACTTGCCTAAGGCTCCACCACCTTTCACGAGGCCTGGGAACTTACCAGTAAATCAACAAATTGGTTCTCTTGGTAATTCAGGTCAAGCTGTTGCAACATCTACTCCAACAGTTCCCGTGCAATCACCAGTTTTCCCTACACAAATACCTTCCTCTACAATCACTACAACCAGCACAGCGTTATCAGATATCTCCACTGTCAATAATCTCCCGGCAGATTCTAAACGAGATCCAAGAAGGGTAATGTGACTACATTCTAATCACTGCTTTTCTGCACTATCTATTGTACCAGACATTTGTTTTACCTATATCAGTTCAACTGAACTACTAGTTAAATTCTTTCAGGATCCCCGTCGCCTGGATCCTCGGCGTGTAGCTACACCCAGTGAAGTTCCATCAGTACCTGCCTCGGAGATTGGTGGTAGCATGCAATCTGATTTTGATAATTCAAATGCCTTAAGTAAGCCTCCACCATTTCCTATTGGGGCATCTGTTGATAATTCCTTGGAACTTATGACATCCCAATCTAAGATTGATGATGACATCTTAGAAAGCCCATTGGTTTCTGGAACTGGACAACTAGCCCCGAAAGAGGACGTTCCAGATGGACCCGAGCAAAGGGCCGAAAGGCTCCCCATTCCAGGGGTTGATGTTACTTCAGATCCTGCACTTTCTCTTGCTTGGAAAGTTGACCAGGATTCAGTTGCTCCAGATTTTCCAGATGTTGCAGCTACAATTGCGGATGAGACATTATCTTCGTTAGAAGTTGAGCAGCATTCTCCATCTGTTTCAAATGCATCTGCTTCCGAAGAGATCTGTCTGGACTTGCCCCAACTTCCGTTATATGTTGACATTCCTGAGGAGGAGCAAAGAAATGTGAGGAATCTGGCTGTTGAACGGATTATTGTGTCATACAAACATTTACAGTGTACCGGTTCTAGCTTGACACGCATGGCATTACTTGCCCGTTTGGTTGTTCAGGTGGGTAAAACTTATTTGCATATATATTTGGTTGATTTATTGTAGAATGTGTCTTTCTATGGCCCATCTGCTGTTGTCACCTGACAAATCTGTGCGGAACTGTCTAAATAGGGTTTCTATGTTATCTAGGCTATTTAGTTGTTATTTTGGTGTCCTATTTGCTATGGGTTGTTTAAGGGTTTCCTATTTCTGATGGATTGGTTTTCCTATAAGTTCTCTTAACATGTTATAGTTTGGAATATTGTTTACAGAACTATTGAATTCCTGTCTCTCTATTGTTTCTTCTGTACCTCCCTTTCTTCTACCATTCCCCCTTTTTCGCCTTAGTTATCATCTTCCTCTCTCAGATTTTCAATTCTTGGTTACTGTTCTCCGTCACGATTATTATGAGCTTGTTATCTTTTTGTTGTACCAATTGGTTAATATGAGTCAGGTACAATGTTTTTTTAAATCAAAGAATTTGATATGACATCTGAGTAATAAGGTTCAACTTTGGTTGGAATAGGATGTATATGTTTTGTACTTTAGTAATCTAATACAGATTCTGTTTGGATTGTTCTCTGTCCATCTTCTTTCTTTATCATCCTTAAGTAAGTTCTGCGTGTCTCTTCTCGGCTGATGGTTACTTGGCTAACTCAGCCTGCTTAATCTCCTCCGGTTGGGAGTATGTGCATTGTTCTGATCTCCACGTATATCGTTTGGGCTTCATGGGCTTGGTCACTACTCTCCAACCAGCCTTGGAATCCTTTGTACACATTGCTTTGTCTAATGGTTTTGTACTATGGCTGTTCTATGGAGCTACCTAATTTGTCCTTCATATTAGATCTTGGCTGAGAGCTATTGGTCTAGTCTATGTCCATGATTTGATTTTTCTTTAGTTTAATTCTCATCCATCGGGAATGATATTGGAGATTCAGTCCAACTCTTAAGGAATTGCAACAAATGTGATCCTTGGTTGGTGGCACAGATAGCTGAGTTGGCGACTCTACAATGCGTGCTTGCCATTGACCTGTTGTCATCTCCTTATCACTCCTCATGGAAATAATCGAGGAATGAATTACCACTTTTAATAGTTTATATGTTGACTTATATGCTATTATTTTCACAGGCTGATGCGGATGATGATGTGGTAACAATGTTGCAGAAACATATTGTTGTGGATTACCAAGAGCAAAAGGTATGTGCTGGGGGATTGTAGTCCTTCAAATTTGCTTTTCTCTACATGGGTCAATACCTGAATAAATTTGAGTGCTCGACCTTTAGGCATCGGCAATTGATTCTTCTTTCCAAGTGTTTTTCTTTAGACATCTTTTCAACTAATATTATTCTTTATGACCTTCTTTAGACCACTCCCCCCACCCCTCCTTTCAACTTCTTATTAATATCAGTTTGTTTTTCAGGGACATGAGCTTGTATTGCAAGTCCTGTATCATTTGCGTTCTCTCATGGTTGCAGATCGGAATGAGAACTCTTCGTTGGCTGCTGCTGCTGCATATGAAAAATTCCTCTTGACAGTGGTAAGCACGTTGTAGCTAGTGTAACGAGATCTTTAATTATATGATGATCAATATACTTACAACCTTTCAATGTAGGCTAAGTCTTTGCTGGACAACTTTCCGGCCTCAGACAAGTCTTTCAGCAGGCTTCTTGGTGAAGTTCCACATCTTCCTGAATCTGCCTTAAAAGTTCTGGAAGATCTTTGCTATGCTGATGTTATTGATCAGAGTGGAAGAGTTGTTCGTGATGTTGAGCGTGTTACCCAAGGCCTTGGTGCTGTATGGAGTTTGATTCTGGGACGCCCATGTAACCGACAAGCCTGCTTAAGTATAGCTTTGAAGGTAACCTGGCCATTAGAATCTTGTAGCGCAATATAGTTCCTGTTGAAGTATACACATTGAAAGTGTGGAGTTTGAGACGGCTTGATATACTAATTAGACCATCCATGATCCACCTAACTGTTTAAGCTTTAGGCTGATGTAAGTTTATCATGGAGTTATAGCTGGTTTGGTCTTGAGCCTGTGTGGCCTGTTTGTGTTGCTTCTCCGTGTTATTCTTGGTCCACATGTGGAGCATGTCTGTATGTGAGGGGGGTGTTGAAGCATCCCACATTGGTAATGCGTGGAATATGAGAGCTGTTATACTAGATTACTAGTTGGGTCGTCCGATTAACATCTTAAGCTTTTAGGTTGGAGTAAGTTTAAGTGTTCTTATTATGAATTTACTTTTATCCGCAGTCAATATGCTTGTTTTTAGAAGTTGAAATAATTATTGGGAAGTATGAGAATGGCTTATTCGAAGTAGTTTACTAGTTCCTTAGTTTTGTTTGTTCCATGAATTTGGAAAAATATTTTGTGAGAACGGCTTATCTTATCTTCACCTAATCGGTCCCATAACCAGGGAAATAGAAGAAAGACATATAATGAGGGCCACCATTTGCTGTAATCTTGACCTATACTTAAGTATAATTGCATGCTAGCACATCATTTGCGCAAGAGAGTGGTTAAGGACCTGTAGAAGAAATAATGAGGGCCATCCTGCTGTGCTTTTATACCCACACATGTAGCTTATCATGCGCTCAAGAAAGTGATGAAGGACCTGTAGAAATAGTGAGTGCCGTCTTGTTGTGGATGTATGCATACACTTGCAGGCAATTATCTGTATCTGGGTTATCTACCATCAGCTGGATACTGCATGAGCTTACATCAAATTGTAATCTGCATGAAAAGGATCTTTAATTAAATTCTTGAGGGCATTCCCTATTGCTTGATCCCCTATGATTAATGCTTCTCATATTCCATAGGAAAAAATAACCATACACGATTGTCTTACCTACACTCATTTTTCTCACCTAATATCATATTTATGTTCTCTACTGATATTTGTTGCTTATGATTTTACTTTTCATTTGCAGTGTGCGATCCATTCACAAGATGAGATACGAGCAAAAGCTATACGTCTGGTACTCACTACTAACTTATTTTGTAGGGTCTAGTTAATGGGTCTTTTCTAGCTGTTGGTAGGGTTTCTCACATTTATAAAAGAAATTTAAGCTGTGATGCTTGAAACTTTCTTCTATTTGAGTTGACAGGTAGCAAACAAGCTCTATCTGCTGAGCTACATAAGAGAGAATGTGGAGCTGTTTGCAACAAATATGTTGCTCTCTGCTGTTGACAGGCCTGTTTCAAATACAGAGCTTTCACAATCTGAGTCCAGTGAGCTAAGAGCTGAAGGGCAGGTAAAGAATATTCTCTCATCCCAATCGTAAATAGGGCGGATATCTGGCATCTTCATGTAAAGCATGTATAATTATTGTTATATATATATATATATTTTTAAAATACCGATAATATCTGGCATCTTCAGGTATAATTATTGCTTCATGTAAAGCATGTATAATTTTGGTGATGATGCCTTTTATTTCAGCCAAAGTTAGAATGCAGGCCCCTTGTTGTAGTCTGTTCTTAGCATGGTTTGTGGCCTAAAATCCCTTTAGTAACTTAGCATTTACTGGCGTGAAACTCCTGAAAGAGAGAGAGAGTGATATCTTTATTTTTCCCTTTATGAACATGTGAATTGGACATCTTTCACGCAGACCAAATCTTTATTCATACCTTGCTTTTAAGTATGTGCACCATTAGCTGGGTGGCAATATGTATTTTGCTTTTGAATATATGTCACTCCCTTGGACCATGATAATGAGCTATGCTTGTATCTCATTTATACTTTTCGGTTGTGGTGTTCATTATCTGATTTTTTTTAATATATATATTTTTTTGGTAGAAACATGTAAAACAATATTTTTCAAATTATTAATATATAAATATATTTTTTTGCAGATTGGAAACCAGGAAACTTCTGTTAGTAGATCTCAAGTATCAGAGCCTGGAACTTCTGAAAATAACTCCAGCTGTGTGCAAGCAACTCACCAGAGTGTTTCAACTATGTCAATTTCTGAAGCTCAACAGCTCATATCTTTGTTTTTTGCTTTATGCACCAAGGTTTGTTCAGGGTGGCTCCAATTGATAACCAAGGAGGACAATATTACTTTTTATTTTTGATTTGATTTGTATCTATGGTGCTGACACACTTTCTTTCCTGTAGAAACCTAGTCTCCTTGGATTAGTGTTCGATATTTATGGCCGAGCTCCTAAAACTGTTAAGCAGGTTTGTTTTTATTGGTTTTAGAAAAAAAAAACGATTCTTGATAATTGTTAGCAGGTTACATTGAGTATTAAGCATGTGCCATGTGTGTGTGTGTGTGTGTGTGTGTGTGAGTGTGACTCCGTTCTCATAGGGGAGGCTGACCATTTATCGTATGGAGTTTTGTCTGTTTACTTCTTCCTTAAGAAACTTCTGTATTAAGTTTATGCAAAAGATAAGATGTTCTCGAGCTACTGGTTGGTTTGGACTTTAGACAACTAACCCAACCACGGGCAAGTTTGAGTTGGATCTTGCAATCAACTATTTCTAATCAACAATAGACATCTTTACATGTGTTATATGACCATATGTCAGCTGTCTTCTGTGTGTGTGTGTGTGTGTGTCGAAGAGCGTGGGTTTCAAATTTGAAGGGGTTCTTGCCTGATGGGCCATTGGATCATCAACCTCATGCCCCTTCATGTAAACAAAATATCTTCCAGTGCTAATAATCTAGTTTTCACATGTCTAAAATGGCTTACCCTCTTGTTGGTTCTCATTTTAATCTGAGTCAATTTATTGCAAGTTATTTCCTCTGTTGTCTAATTTCTTAGCTGACTTTTGATTTGATGCAGGCTATTCATCGCCACATACCAATTCTTATCAGAACCCTAGGGTCATCTCATTCTGAGTTGCTTCGTATTGTATCTGACCCACCTCAAGGAACTGAAAATTTGTTGATGGCAGTAGGTTCCCTTTGTCATTGTTATAATTGAACTTAAGAGCTATTTTACTTTGTAATCTATTTCATAATTTCCTTTTATTATTTTTAAATTTGGAAATGTTGGTTCTTTGAAAGGTTCTACAAGTGCTGACTCAAGAAGCAACACCTTCTCCTGACCTGGTAGCAACTGTCAAACATTTGTATGAAACTAAGTTAAAGGTTGTTTCTCTTAACCAAATGTACACCCTCTTTGATTTCTGTCAATAACTTTGCCTGCCATGCTGATACTTTGTGGACTTTTTTCTTGTAGGATGCCACTATACTTATCCCAATGCTATCTTCACTTTCTAAAGATGAGGTTTGTGTCACACTTTTTTTTTTCACTCCAAATCTCTTGTATGATTGTGCCCATGGGGTTTCAGGATGTAGGGAAACTATGGGTGCATGTTGCTGCTGAACTTTGTTTACTTCCGACTAGAACTAACAAATTTGTCATCTATCTAACAAGTATTTAACTCAATATACATGCTATCTAACCTTTTGTTGATGGCTATTTTGTTAACTTAATTCATTCCAATGAGCTATATCATCTGAGTATGTTAGAGTGCCGGTTCTGATCTCAGGTATCTTGTCACCCTATTAGGCTGTAGCCCCATTCTATGCTTCTACTAAGCTTGCATACTTTGGTCTGTGATTGCTACATATAAACTCTCATTTCTTGTTTGGAAGTTAATCAAGCATCCTATTCTAGGCTGGCTTGACCTCCTAAAACATCTGCACAAATACTAGAAAGTATACCATGGTTTTTGGAGTCAAAAGACTAGAAACTAGTAGTACATATAAATAAGAAAAGTTAGTGCTATTTGGCACCTGGTAGCATGTCTTATAAAATGGATTAGTGAGCACACAAAACTTGTTAATAAGCTATGGCTTATATTATATATAAGGGGGTTGGCTAGGTTTGAGTTTTAGACCAACTCTAGTCAACTCAGACTGCAATTTGTTTCCATAACTTTTGCACATTTGCAGAAGCTATCCAGTATGTACATAATTAAAAATTGTCCTAATATCTTAAATTATTCAACTTTAAGAATGATCTTTCCACCATATTAACTTAAATATTGTTTAAACAAAATAAATTAAAATAAAAAATACTTTTTGCAAATACAGAGCGGCACAGGTGCAGAAGGGCTAGTACTTGTTTAATGTTCAGGTTTTTGGCATTTAGCGCAGATTCCTTGTCACTTGTTGCTTGTTTATGTACGCAAAGAAATCAAAATTTCTTTAGATGCAGTCTTTGTATTCGTGTATATTTTTGTCTTTATATTATTTCTTTGTAGGCTGCCTTTTATTGCTATTATTGTGTTCTAGAAAGTTTTTCATTCGGACATTTTAGTTCATAGCAAATTAAAGAACTGAATGTATCTAAGTTAAATTAGAAAAACAACCAAGTTCTGATCCGACTATTGAACTAATTAAGAGAGTTTTGAATTTTTATATAATTTTTAAACCTCAGTTTGAGTAAAGTGAAGACAAATATTCACCAGTTCCAAGAGAAGGTTGTTTAATGACAGGATTCCATTTTAGTTCTTATGCCATGTTTATATCTCAAATGCAGAAAAAAGAAAAAAAAAAAACAATAATTCCAGGTTTTCTTGCTTGTTTAATATATTTTACAATATGTTTCGTGTTGATTTTCTTTGGACATTGCTTATGATGTTGAACTTACATCCATGGTATCAGGTTTTACCAATTTTTCCTCGGCTTGTGAACCTTCCATTAGATAAGTTCCAGACAGCACTCGCACACATTCTTCAGGTATGCATATGCTCTATGAGGCTATTTTCATATATAATGCATATCATACTCTTGGATAATGCACAATCCTCAGGAAAACTCATATTTCGCTCAATTTTTTTCTTATGGTGGTTTGACGGAGCATACACTTTTTGAATTGGGACCATTACATGTTGAAGTCTAGTCAATTAAACATACACATGGGATATATATTTCTAAGACACTAAGCTATATATAGTTGCTAGACTACTAAGAAGAATAAAAAAGCTATTCCGTTTATATTCTTCTTGCTTGGAAAAAGTAACTTATGCATGGATTTGGTAAGTACTATTGCTGTCCACTCACGCCTTAAGAGCTCTCTGATTAAATCAGGATTTTCGAATCTAGGATCATGCGCTGCAATGATAATTATTTGATTGCTGTTTTCAAATCTCTATGTTTTATTATCTAAGGATTTTTTAAAATCTATTTTGATGGGTTATAGGTTAATTCCTTATGAGAGTTCTGATGTCCATTGCAGGGTTCTGCCCATACAGGTCCAGCATTGACTCCAGCTGAAGTGTTGGTTGCCATCCATGATATTCGTCCTGAGAAAGATGGCCTTCCATTGAAAAAGGTATGGCTTCTATCTTTCGTAATTGATGATTTTATTGGTAACGAGGCATTGATTGGTAGACTGTATCAACAATTAGCGAACTGATGGTTTTATATGTTGCACTCTGTGTGCTTCAACTTAATTTCAGTTCCACTAAGTGGTCTGTTTTAAATTTTTAGCTATTCTATATGATGGTTGTGAACATGATACATGCATATTACAATCTTGCATACTTGGCTGTGTAAGACATCCCCAGCTGATTTTGAAATAAGGGTCATCTTTGAAGAAAACTGGGAGGATTGAGAACATGTTACATGCATATTCAGTACTCTTCTAGGTGTATGAACTTGTTAATTTTATTATTATTCTCTTGTGGGGATTTATAATTTATGAAGTTCCTTTGCGGGGAAAAAAAAAGAACATTACAAGAGTTGAAAATTTTCAAGAAGGAAATAGGCACATTCTAAGACTTAATCTATGGAAAACAATTCAGTTATCTTATTTAAGGCACAATAAAAAGTTCCATAAATCATGGGAATTAAATATATCAACATGGGTCTCTACTAAAATAGACTGTCTTGAAACTTAAAATTAAACTAAACCAACTTGATTTGTATGTGGTACTCAAACTCAATACATAATAACTGGCAGCCACAGATCTGAAACTTTCTACATCCTTATGATTAGCTCCTTGTGCACTGATGGCTATTTGCTGAAGGAGTTCCTGTTCGATTTCATTCTCTTGGTTGATGTTGATGGGTTATCAATCTAGGAGTCAGCCGCAGCAAATCTGCAACTCATGCATATGTTTTCATGGAAGAACTATGATTAGGGTTCACATTGATCAGGCATCAGGGATTTTAGGATTCTAATGGGAGTGCACACTAGCAGTGATTTTGAAGAATAGCCAAAACCAAATATTCTAAACTGGGAGTTAACGAGTTACGAAATTACATTTAGTAGACAAGTTTACCCAACTTCACTTGTTTTGATGGTTGCAGTGTATATGGATATGGGTTACATTTGCCACTCTTAATTCTGGTTAAAAATGTTCGTTGTACGCATCTTGCATGAAACATTGTATAGAATCTTCCCATGCCCATGGTATATGTGGATTTCTGTTGATAGTTAATTGTTGAGGTCATTTTAATGTATTATTTTCTTCCTATTTATGTTTTCAGATAACAGATGCTTGTTCAGCCTGTTTTGAGCAACGCACAGTTTTCACTCAGCAGGTCTTGGCAAAGGCCTTGAACCAGATGGTATGTAACCGTGATTTTCAGTCTTGTGTTATTTGATATTCAACTAGTTCTTTATTGTAATTTCCTGCCTTTCCAGGTGGATCAAACTCCTTTACCTCTACTATTTATGAGATCAGTGATTCAGGCAATTGATGCGTTTCCTGCACTGGTAAAGTTATTCTTCATTTGCTTCATCTGTATGAATGTACGACTAAAACTTAGTTCTTACATCAAAACATCTATTAGAATGATACACGATTTTCATTGCAGGTTTGCATTTGGTTGATCTATAGTATGGGGCTGTTAAACTTTCCTTAAAGATCATTTCACTTGTCACTCTTTTTTTATTTTATTTTTTATAAGCCCTTGTCATACTTTTAATATATGTTTTAGTAGTTTCCTTGCACAAAAGGAACATCCATAGCCCCAAGTCATTTTTGTTCTCGTTTCAAAATGTCATGCTCGACTTTCCATAAACTCCAACATGCATAGAATTTCTTTAATTTTTGTAACGGTTCAGCTTTTGGAGTTTCTTGGCTTCTTTTTTTTTCTAGTTTCTTTTTTCAACTCATGTATCTATCTCACAGTAGCGATTTAATCTTTGCTGTGGTATTATGCTTGTGGGTTAAGTTGGAACATTCCGTGGGAAAAAAATTGGTTTGGTTAATATGTTTTTTTTTTCTTCTTCAGGTTGATTTTGTTATGGAGATACTCTCCAAATTGGTCAGTAGACAGGTAAGTTGACATGAGTTACAATTAGGGTGGTTCTCCAGAGAAATTGACATCTTATTCTCGAGTTTGTTTTTAATTGTAAGTCGGGATTGTTAATGCTTATCTTTGTTTGGGTGCAGGTCTGGAAAATGCCCAAATTGTGGGTTGGGTTTTTGAAATGCGTGTCTCAGACGCAACCACATTCTTTCCGTGTGTTTTTACAGGTATTGCCTGTTCTAGTAACGGTTTTCTCGTTCCTTTGTTATTCACTTTGATATATATGTTTTTTTCTTTCCCTATTTCGTTGTTGCAGCTACCACCTCCACAGCTTGAAAGTGCTTTGAACAGGCATGCTAACCTCAGGGGTTCGCTTGCTGCATATGCCAGCCAACCAAGTATAAAAGCTTCATTGCCTAGGTACGAGTCATCTTGGATTTCATCAATCACTTGCTACGAGCCGAATCTATTCTATTCGCTTGGTCTGTATTTTTGTCTCTAATTTGGATTGTTTTATTCTGGTTAATGTCCGTCCTGCTGTTTGCGCAGATCGACACTGGCAGTTCTTGGTGTTGCAAATGACACGCAGACGCAGCAATCACATCTCCCACCCTTGCACCCTCCCGACACAAGTGCGTCTGTTCATGGAACGACATTGACATGACAATCTCACCCCCTTGGGATTATTATAGTACTTCCCGTCCTCAAGTCTTCACAGGTCGTTGTAAACCAGTCACAAGGTTGACTTTCCAGTTCCCATGGTTTGAATTATTTGAAAGGAAATTGCTGGTGGGAAGCTCAAATTGTTGTGGGTCAGAGACGTTGGAACGTTTGTCTGGCGGATCAAGTCAGTGCTTGCAGAACAGTAAGCAACAAACCACCATTCGAGCAAAAACAATCTCCCCCGAGGACAAGAATATTGTAACATAGTTTGATTTGCTCTTGAGAGGAATTGAGTAGTTTTATTCTTCCAAATTTTGGCTTCATCGTCCTAGTTTGGTGTCTGTAATTAAGTGCTCAAAACTGTGTAAGTAGTAATAGTTTATAAAAGATAAGTGGTAGCACTAGCAATGAGATGTGAATGTCGCTATTCTGATTTTTAAAAGTTTAGTTGTCACAGAAAATGAAAAATATGGTATGCATTGCGTACACCGACACTTGAAATACACCCAATGGAGACGATTTATCCATGTTCACTCTCGTCTAGTACGGTGTTAGACATAACATAATAAATGCACCACTTAAAATACCTGCTTGTTACGAGGATCATATTATTATTATGCATATAGATTTGGCTACATTCAGATATAATAATATTGGTAACAAATAATCTCCATTTCAAAAGCTATATCAGTTCAATTGAATGACAAGTTGCCTTTGCATGACTTTTTTTAAAAAGTCTGAAACTAGATGAGGACTAAGGTATAGGACAACCACAACAAACAAAGCACAAAACAAATTAACCAATTAATACCCTAAACAAACACCACAACTCTACAACAAGAAACGAATTGCCGTTTCTGTGAAAGAATATATCATGCCCAATATTTGTACAAGCAGAAATCCAAAAGCCGGCTCTGTATATGCCCATCGATCGGTTACTCCAAACAAGTCCTTCGCCAAGTCATGAATTTCAGCAATTATATATTACTGAGGGTTGGTTGTAGTTACCATATCGGCAAAATTTTTGGGCACATCATTTAATGGGAACGATGGAGTCAAGGTTCTTCTGGAGCACCCAGCCTCCCGGATAGAAAATATTTTGAGATTCCAAATGGAGATGCCAGTTCATGACTCTCGAGCAACCAACCGGTGTACCTTCCATTTCACTTTCATCTTCCACTAATTGCTCTATAAATGTCGTTTCCTGTGAAAAGTAACTCATTGTCAATACAATACATATAAATGACAATGGCAACCAACATATCATCGCAATTGAAAATGCAATAGAGACCTGGAAACCCTCCTTCACAGAGTCCAACTGTCGGATCAGAGCTGATGTAGGGCGCCCCTTCCATCTCTTTGGGTCCCACAACATGGTGCTGTTGAAAGCAAATCCCGACATATCAACATGAAACCTACGGAGCCTCTTGCTTTTCTCATTGGTGTGCCACCCGATTACTTGGCATCCTTTGCACACTGGACCCTCCAATATTGCCTTATTTTTGCTTTGTGCAAGCATAGCAACAGGCCATGTACCAAAACAACTAAAATACAAGAGAAGAAACTAGAATTTAGCAAGAGAGAACATGATTCAGGAAGGAAGGAAGCAACATATCACAAAGTGACTAACTCTGACTGAGAACAAATCTTTTTCGAATTATTGTTGAACACATTTAGAATTTCAGAATCTACTACGTACATAACAGTATTAATTCCTAGTAACAATAATAATCATTCCGTTATGAAACAATAGCCAAAGTCTATCCATGTAATAATGCACATCTCATCTCATGGTTGTCCTTCAAAATCATGTCATACGTGAACAGAACATAAAGAATATAAAGGCTAGAAGGGAACAGAACATAAAAAATATAAAATCATGTCATTTATATTACATTCTAAAAGTGGAAAGGGACAAAAATAAGTTCATTATTATTATATATGCGTTATAAGATTCGTGAATGGGCAACAATTTCAAAATTTACATAAAATCAATGAAGTGTAACTTCATGACCAAATATAACTGGTTTAATTTCCTTTAATTCCTTGTCGCACATCCATCCAAACAAGTGAAACTTTCATTTTCACTGTTAATTTATGATATATCCTAACCTTCCCTTCACTTACCCCTTCATTTCCTTCCCAACTAGAACTTCACAAAAGTTCTTTGAGTATGTTTCTCAGGTGCAAGCCCGAGTCCAAAAGAGTAAGAGAATCATAGTTGTGCAAACAGATTGAATAAAGCAGAGTCATGACCACCAACTATGAAGCACTGACACGTTCAGGAGTAACGAATCGGACACAAATATGTGCCAGTTCGTTCCATATACATGTTGAATACACAGATTTGGTTTGAAAATTTAAAAAGATAAAGGTTTGTTCAAAGATCCTAGCTGATTACCTAAAATCTCATTAGCAATGACTAATGAATTATGACTTATTATAATGGATGGTAATTTGTTTTGTTTTGATCATTATTAAACTCTAATATGATTAAAATTACACATTCACATAAAATATATTTCAATAAAACAAATTTACCATCCTACGAATTGTATCCTACATTCTATTGATAATTGCAAATCACACGTCCGAATCGCATGTCTGCATTGGTGCCTCCTAGACCACCAAACAAGTCAACGCCAACTATATATGTCAGATGTGTTCTGTTAATAACATTCTTTAGTTAATATGAGAACCATTATCATCAAAATATCTTGAAATCTCTGCAATATAATCAATGCAAAAACAAAAGGAAAAACAGGATGTGCCGTACAAACTTAGCAAGTTGAAACAGTAGGACTATAGTGATAAGCAAACATAACCAACAAGCAACAACTACCAGGTTTATGCAGTCTGATGATAGCAGACAGCTCATACTGATGGAAGAGCACATCCAGTTAACATATATGCATAGTTCAGGGCCTAATCTAAGAAGTAGTACTACTAGCAGGACAAAATTTATTAATGCAACTACAGTATAGCAATAGATTCAAATGTTTCAGCATGTATTAAGATGATAACTGATAAGTCAAACATTGTTATAGAAATTAAGCCAGCAGAAATCATCAGTTCATACTAAAGTACCTGATTCCTCTCAAGCTTTCAAACAAGTCTAGCGAATAGATGTTGTCATCGTCAGCGAAGAAGACAATTCCATCAAGCCTGTGACGCTCAATATGCTCCAATGCCGTATTTCTCTGATGAACACCTCTGTCCTTCACGTTTGTCAAATTCTTTGCACACACCAAATGCCTGTACATCACCCCTGTCTTCCTTAACACCTCCGCTGTCTCCACCGAGGCCGAATTCATCTCTACCACAATCCACAGAAGCGGCGGCGGAACCCGCCTCAGCACCTGCGCCATCCTGTTCAGGAAATATGCCTGCATCGCCCGATTATACGTTGGCGTCACCAAAATCAACTGCTTCCTCGGCACAAAATCAGTCATCTCCTTCACTCTCGACTCCTTCTCCACCCCCAAGCTGACCAAATCAACGAACAAATCCTCCCGCCTAACGCCTCTTTTGCCATCGCTCTCCTCCAATTGCGCATTCACATGCTGTGGCTTGATCTCGAACGAGAAGTCCTGGCTCCGAATATCGTCCACATGCCCAAACGGCATCATACCGGCCAAGAAACCTAGGATAAAAAATATCAAGTACCGGTACGACGATCTCCTCCATCCTTTCCGCGAATGCCTCTGCGAGAACGCCCCAACGGAAAACCTCCAAACTCGCGCCGCGAAGTCGCCAAACACTGCCGGCGCCGGAGACGAGTACTTGTCGTAGGGGAAGAGCTTGCTGGACGGCGAAGAAAGAGGTAAGACAGAGCCTCCGTTCTGGTAGGCCCGGTCGTGGTGCGCCGGCGACAGAGTTCTACGGAAGGACGCCATTGTTGAAGAAGTCAGAGTATGAGTGAGACTACATGATCAACATCACGGAATCAACAAAAAGATCTATGGAGCGAGCGAGAGCGAAACAGAAAACCCTAGGAACGATCCGGAGAGAGCGGGAGAGACAAGTGGTGTGTTTGAGTAGAAATGAAAAGAAAACCAGATTGACTTGCAAGTCCAGAGATAGAGAGCGAGAGCTATTGATAATTATTTAATAGGTTGTTCCTCTCTTCTCCTTCGGCTTCGTACGCATGTTTTATTTCTTAACATTAATGCCTTGTTTTCGTGACATTTTTGTATAAAAATAATTGTCTTTATACATTTTTAGAAAGTTATTTATTTATAAATTATTAATAATAAAGCTCAAGACTAACATAAACTCTGAAAAAAAAAAAAACTTTAGGGAAACAGTTAGGGTTTTCTCTCTCTTTCTTTCAAGAGCGGCGGCTTGGGTGCTTCTCCATCCTGGTGGGGTGTGGGTCTAGC
>JAYMTA010000403.1:0-29754 GCA_036897625.1 Pelargonium cotyledonis | reverse complement strand
GGTGTTTTTTTTTTAGTGAACTATACTAACATAAATTTTTTTTAATATAATATGTGCTAATTTATTTTATCTTTTTCGACTTGGGATATATTCATTTTAAAATTAATTTATATTTATTGAATAATGAAATAATTTATATATAAACATTTATCAACAAATTTTGAAATGATAATTCATATATTTAATTAAAGAAGATAAATATGATTATAATAAATTTGTTATATATAAAAATTAAAAAAAATTGACACATGTCAATTATAGAGAGTACGACGTGTCGGTTAAAGAGTGCATGTCTTTCCTATTATATATATTAGATTTTCTGCATCTTTCTCTTTCAATATGACCAGAACAAAATTCGAATGCATGTACTTGTACTACTCGATGATACTATTTGTGCCAATTTTGATACTCATGAATTTAGTTCTAATTATACCATGTACCTAATTATGGTAGTTTATGAAGTAGGTTTATTCAATCACTTTTAGATATATTTAACAAAAAAATTCAAATGTTTGTTTGGTAGTATTATATTTGTATGTCATGTGACACTTTATTACTCACCTTAACACTTATCATCACATGCAAGTCTTACATTTTTCTTTAATGATAACCTCGACACGTGCACAATCGGAGACCTTACAGAGGGCAGATCTCTATTTTCAAACCATAAATCACACCCTATACGACTGTCAGCAAGAAGACTTGAACTTGAGATCTCAAAGAAAATTCAAAACACTTCAACCACTTAGCTCAACATGCCTTAGTTACATGTATGTGTTATTGAAGAAAATCGAGCTATAGAATAGTTGGATTTTTTCTTCACTAGAGTTTATATTCAAACCATTAATTAGTTGTAATTCTTGGGTCTTAAATGATATATTATTCTAATATTTGTTGAAAAGAGAGAAGAATAGAAATGGAAGTCTTGTCACATGTTTCATGCTGTTTGTGAAATAGCTAGCAAGTTGCATATAGGAAAATGGATTATGAAAATCTTGTAGGGGCACCAAATAACAAGTGATTGTACTTTGGGAATCTGTTGTGCACAATTGGATAGAGATATATATACACAAAATACAATTAAATAATATGTAAGATATGGGGCATATGATTCCACATCAAGAGTACATATGATATATGATCTCTAGCTCTACATTACAATCCCCAACTTTGTGAGACACCAAGTATCACCTTCCACATCGCTTATTCCATGAGACCAAGTCTTTTCATCTAAAATTTATATATGATTCCTTCTCTTATAATAATCGAGGGCATATTTGGTGTTCAATCACAAAAATATCAAATTAGTAGCACCCTACATTTATCTTCTTCTTCTAAATAGTTGTTTAATCACAGTAAAAATGGTAGTTTATTGAGTTTACCACTTAAATAATACTCTCTCTGTCTCAAAATGAGTGTTATGTTTTCAATTTTTTACAAAAAATTAAAAACCATCAACATTAATCTTAATTCAAGGAGTTAGAGGTTTCTCCCAACAGACACAAATATATATGCGGGGAGAATTGTTAGTAAGAGAATTCATAGAAGAGCAAAATTTTGTCATTTTGGTGTTGAATTTCTATTGGTGGAAAAACTAACACTTGTAGTTATTCATAGGATCCATCAAGTGTAAACAAAAATGGAATACCTAAAGGGTGAGGTAGATAAGTTTAATTTGAACCAAGAACTCCAAGCAATTTTTGCGAAAGAACAATTCCTCAAATTATGATCTTGATTTTTCGATTTGACGATTTGATAGAAGCATTTGTGGCTTTCATTGTCAATGTTGATTCCCCACTAAATACTTTCATAACCAAGCAATTTTAATTTGTTAACCAAACAATATTATTAAGGCTCATAACGATTTTATTAACTGGGGCATATAAATTCAACGCGTGAATCCTCTTAGAATCATTGTAACTTCACATCTGAAATTTTAAATACATCTTTTTTAGGTTATTTTTCAATGCATTGCTTACAATCCGGATAAAAATCATAATATCATCACAAAAAAGTACGACTTGATTGTACATTTGATCAAAATTCAAGAATATGATTATTTCTTATAACAAAATCACATTGACAGGAAATAATATTGGAAGGTAATCATTAGGAGAATGATTTTGTTGGATTTATGTCCACGATGAGTGCGACATAGCTATGAGGAGCTTCTTCTTCTTCTTCTTCTTCTTCTTCTTCTTGCTAATTCACTATTAATATTATTTGTTTTTATTGGCTTTGCTTATCTTCTTCTTCAACTTGCTAATTCACTATTAATATTATTTGTTTTTATTGGCTTTGCTTATCGTAATCAAAGCTTGCTTTAATTTGCTTGGTGATTGCCAACCGTATAATCAAGTAGTGCCACTCAGATCTCCTTCCCATATACATTTTCCTTCTAGAAAATTACATTACACACACAATTACACAACTAGACCATACCTCACCCCCACCTTGACTTTTTCTGATTATATGGTAATATTTAAATATTAAAATTCATGTTCTTAAACTAATTTCTTGCCGCATCTTAATTATGTTCTTATTCTGTTTCCATCAATCCATATTCAAAAAATAGAAATCTTGGATTTCTCTTTAGCAACAGATAAGTGTGTGTATATATATACACCAGAGCCATCTCAGTCATTTTGGAGATCCTGTGTTAAAATAAAAAAATTCGCCCCTAAAATTTGGATTCGTCGGCAGCAAAAGATAAAATAATTGTATTTTTAATTGTCTGTTTTAGTTTCAGTTTAAAACCAAAATTCAAAACTAAATAAAGAATTTAACTCAAACTCATTTGCAAGCTCAATAAATAAAATAAAAATTAGTTAAATGAAGCACAAATTTAACGTACATGAACTATCTAGTACACTAATTAGTTGAAATTATATTACTTTATTTATTTCCTTAGCTCTATTTGTTTCTCACATCCACGAGAGACTTGATAAAATGATACAATATGAAACTTAAAAGATAAGTCTTATTTTATTATTTTATATTTATTGAATTTTGGTAAATAAAATTACATTCCACAGTTTCACTTTCAGTTTTTTCTTCTTTCGTTTTTTTATCATTTAGTTTTTCTTTTCTTAATTAAAACATTAATATTTTATTTTAAAAAAACATTTATGTTTATTTTTTAAACTACGTGGGTCAACAAAAAATCTCATATTCAAAAAAAAAAAAAAAACTACGTGGGTCCCACTCTTCATCTTCAACCTACAGATCAAATTGTGCAGTTTTTTTTTTTCTCTGTTTTTCAGTTTGAGCAATAATACATAGTTTCAAAATTAGGCCCTCCACAAATTAGGACCTTGTGCAGTTGAACTCACTGCACACCCTCATCTACGGGCCTGATATACACATATATGAATAAATCGGTATACAATATGTTAAATTAGTGAAAATGTATTAGGTGTTGTTGCATCAGTCTATATTAAAAATACATTTTCGTATCAGTCTCATGTATTTAGAAAGAAAAAAAAAATAGAATTCGAATTCATATAGGTAAATAGAGAGCACGTTATATTTAGAGTAATAGGTGAAGTTGGTATCCAAAATTTTAGGGAAACAAAATAAAAATGGTGACTAAACATTCGAAAGTTATAAACTAGTGATTGTAGTTTTCAAAAATTAAATTCATTTTAACTCGTTGTACCTATTTTTACTTCATCGGCTTTTGAACATTAAAGTTTCCGAACAGGTAATGAGAAGTTGGAACGAGATTTTAATCCTTATTTCTATGCTTCCTTTAATCTTTTTATTTATCAAAATGGTCGAAATAAAAGAACGGTTGAAATCAATAATGATACTGAAACAAAGATACTGTTAATAATCAATATATGGAAAATATAAAATTGAAACTCAACTAAAGTACCTTTCAAAGGTACTTTAAGTATTTATCTTATCTTGTGCTTAACAAATAAGATTTGCGAGTGCTTAGCTCTCATTCCCTCCACATTTTCTCTTTGTTCACTTTTATACTAAACGAAAATGACACCGAAGATTAAAGTGGAATATATTAGTTCTCAACAAGTGATGGAAATAATTGAGCCTTGATAGTGACCTTATTAAAATATTTTCTCAGTGTGTAATGCTTAGAAAATAAACCTGATGATTATATTAATTAGTTTGATTTTTAAATTGCTCAAAATATTAATAACTATCATGTTAATTATAGTCGCCAAAGAGGATCTTGTAAACCACAATTCTTTCATTGTAACCATTTATGTGATAGGAGAGAGAAACGGAAACACAATTTAGCTATTCCATCATCTCATAATAGTTGTTATTTGTTGTGGTATGACTGTTAAGCGATTCGTTTTTTCTCTTGAAAATCAACAACCTATCAAAACAATTACAAAGGAAAAACCAAACAGCATCATAATGCTTTTAGTGCAGTTTTACTGACAAGACATGTCCACATGATAATTATTATGTGCAGACATAATTATGCGAACGACACAAATTGACATACTACAACTCTATAATGATAAATACAATAAAAGAATTAATTCAATGTAAAGGTTAATAACGGAAAACGCTAATGAAAGACTAAACAAAAAAAAAAAGAGGGCGAGTTCATAGGAGATAAAATCATTTAACCAAAAAATTTTGAGTTGGGTTAAAAAAATATTTTCAAAGCCAAGATTTGATTCAAATGGACACCCAAAAAAATAGAACTGGACAAGGCCAGCTTATATGGGCCTATGCACTTGGGCCTTATTATTCAAGATATATAAAACAGAGATACAAAATACTCCAATTGGATCTTTCCACCCTTTTCATAAATCAATTTTCGAATTTGCAATGCAACATTTAGGGTTTTCCAAGCAAGAAGGGCTTGGACGACTTCGTTTCGCTTCCAGGAACAGCGAATCACTCTTCCTTCTCTTCGCGTTCATTTTCGGATTCGGTCTTGTTGGCTGGTTTCGCCAATCGAAACCTCACTGCAGGTAATTGCACTGTCAGATTCTTGGTTCCTTCCTTCAATTTTTTCAGAAAATTCGCACCTTTTTGATAATCTTTCTTTAGAAAATTGGTGAAGATCAAATTTTGTCAGAATTCGGGCTTCGAATTTTCGGTGATTTTTCTCAATCGCTTGGAAGGTACAAAAACTATAAGATTGATTAGATGGGTTGATTCTTTTATTTTTGCAGCAAATTCATTTACTTTTCCTCCAAAAGGCTTTGGAATTGTCGGATGTTTTTATTTGCTGAATATTTTTTTGGTAGGTAGTGAAAACTGCTCATTTCTGAAGAACAGGTGTTGTGATTTTAAAATGTGATTCAAATTTGGTACAACGGACACATTTGTACATAAACTCGGACATTTCATCTAGAAAATAATAATGAGGATTGGATTAAGGAAGTAGTGAAGTGAAGTTATTAAGTAGTAGTGTTAGTAGCTCTGTTTTTTGTTGCTTCACACAGAGCATGATGAGCTGAGTTCACATTTTGAAACTATGGGATTTCACGCAGTTTGTATGTGCTAACTGTTAAGCATTTAGAATTGGCCGAACTGATCTCATCGGTTTATTCATGTGCTTGTGGTGGTCTTTTTTTTAATTCTTCGCAACAGAACTATGGTGTTTGTTCTTTCCTTAAACTTGATAGGACGCTGCAAAGCCCATCTTTAATACTGCTCTACTATTCTTTGTAAATGTTTAATGTCTAGCTTCAGTTGTTGGATGTTTCATTGCCAGACTTAGTGAAGAACAGAAAATTAAAACAATGGAATCGGATCACGAAGAGGAAGTACAAAGGAAGGGGACACAAACACAGAGACAGACAAACATATCGGATCTCTCATTACCTATACTCACTGATATCTTGTCCAGACTTCCAACCAGAACTGCTGTTTGCAGCTGCAAGTTTGTATCCAAGTCATGGTGCAGCGTAATTTCAGATCCTCTTTACACTAAACTTCACTATATCCACACACCCTGCTTCTTACTTCTGTGTGCGTATACCGTACACCTTGAACCCAAAGACAACTTTTGCATATGGCTGGATGTTGAAGAGCAAGACACCACGTATAGATCTCGTGAGTTTCAGTTCCCTTCCTTGCCTCGTTGCGCACTTGGGAATTCGTGTAATGGCTTGGTTTGTGTATGTGGTCCTCCATCTCGAGACCCTGTCTACGTGTGGAATCCTATGCTTGGTGAATGCATGGCACTTCCAACTGTCACCAAGAAATCTAGTCAGAAGGTTATGTCCGGGCTTGGGTTTAGCCCTAATACTAATGAATACAAGGCGATTCGAATTTTCTGTTTATCCAATGGTCAAGATTGGGAGGCAGAGGTTTGTACGTTGGGTTCAGGTACATGGAGAAGCATTGGGGCTGCCCCCTTCTCACCATTTGATCGATCACCAGCTGCTTTTCTGAATCGGGCTCTTCATTGGATTGTCTACTGTCCTGGTTCTGTGTTTATATTTTCTTTTGATTTTGAAACAGAGAAATTCCAACCATTCCCAGGGCCACCTGCATTTTTCAAAGAACATACGTCGGGTTCCTCAAATATTTGCAAGAATACCGACTATTATTGTTCAAACATTGGGGTGATAAAAGGCTGTCTTTATATATGTGCAACTGACCGATATGCTCTAACTCCTGAAGTTGAAGTGTGGATCATGAAAAAGTATGGTGACGTGGAATCTTGGAGCAAAGTGTTGGCAATTAAAAGTCCGAGCGTGGAATGGTGGAACCTCAGGCGGCGCCATTTCCAGTTACTTAACATTGGGAGAGATGGGGAAGTCTTGCTGCTATGTGGGCATAGTCATCTGCTTTGTTATTATCCAAGAGAGAGGTCATTCAAGCAGCTTTTGGCTCATAAGGGCAATAATGTTGCTGCTCATATACCAAGCTTTGTCTCGCTCAGAGATTTTGAGTCTGATGCATTTCCCGTACTGCTTGCCGTTTAGTTTTATGGTTTAATTTCATATTGTAGTTAACCCTGAGTTGTGTATATATATATATATACAGATGATGCAATAAATATATTATTCTTCTAATATTGACAGCCTCATTCTGGTTTGAAGGACGTTTTTGGTTGGATTATCTGCGTTGTGTTCCAATAATATCGAGAGATACCAACTAATTTATATACAGATATAATTGATAATTGATGTATAACTAACTTTATATAACAGGAAAGCAATATTTGGGTTTTCCTATTCGTCATGTATTAGGTGTACGTCCTATTACATATATGTATAGTTCTAGGACTTCCAATAATGAATCAACCTGAACCTAAATTAATTCATAAAGTTTCACATTCCCCACGTGTTCTTGATTTCTTATTTTCTCCTGCAACAATGTACAAGCGGACCAAGCTCCACCTTATTAGCAGCGAAGATCAGCAGACAACAAAAGATCAAGAGACACAAATATCCGATCTGTCGGCTCCGATACACAAATATCCGGTCATTCTCTTTTGATTATTTATGGTCGTAAAGAACGTCAACTATCAATCGGACGTGGTCATGGATCAATTGTTGCTCATTTTCCGAGTTTTGTTTCTGTCAAGGACATCGAGTCTACTACATACTCTGCTTAGGTAGCAAGTACTTAGATTAACACATGATCTGATAAGATTATGTTACTTGTTTTGTTGGTCAGTCTTCTAATGTAATCATTATGAAATATTTTTAAAAAATTGAGCCTCACATATTATCCACACATTCCATTCTACATAGCTTTGGTTAAAGAATTAAGTTGAGAGGGAGCATGAGCAAAGCACTCACCAACAAAGGAAAACACAAAAACCAAAATAGGACCTCAAAAGTGCCAACAAATTGACCATCATTATCTAAATATGGACACCAATGACCCTGGTGATGCCCACACAGTAATTTTGATTTTAAAAATCCATCGACTAATCATTTTCTATTGTCATGTTAATTATAGTATATTCCCTCAAGAGTTTGGAATATTTATTTCACTTTCATTATGATATTTCACGAGCTAATTACTCAAATTTTATTTTTATATTATATTTCGATAATTGCAAACAAATAAGAATACAATTTTTATTATACTCTTATATACATCAGATGCGTACGTACTGAGCACTAACTCTCGTATCAATGCAATGAATTAACTATTAATTATACTCTTAAAATTACTTTTTCTCTCAATATTAATTCGTGTTTTAAAATAGTTTCGATCTTCCGCTTTAAAAATGTAAGAATCAAAGAGATTGAAAGTGTAAACGCAAAGTTCGTTGCACATTTGACATAGAGACAACAGACTTGGCTATTGCATGAGTCAAAAGGTTTGCTTAACGTTTAATAAATGCAAATTCTAATTTAACGAAATATGAAACCTCTTTCATATATGTGTATGTGAAACCAAATCTAATAGTCACCAATAATTAACAGAGTCATAGATATATAAACTACTACTGTATACACAATCTTATTTCATTGAGCATTGATAATATATCTTACAAAGGACTCTATGGACGAGACAAAAAAAAACCAGCAACTAGAACTGTGGAATTAAAACATTCATACATGTGACATATCTTATTCAAATTACCTTCCATAAACACGTGCACGTGTCTTATTTATTTTACATGCACCATCGATCAATATTGGCTAGAGAGAGTTAGAGAAAATGGCCCTTTGGATCTGGATTGGAATGGGTGTAAGGGTCTGATCCACCTGAACCAGCTTTATCAGGCCATGAACCAACCGAACCTGTCAAAACACGTGCCTGCGAAACTACAATCATCATCACCATTATCATGCAAACAATAACCAGACACACATAGAAACTGTACTTTGCCATCTCTGCAGCTATATACTAATCAATTAGCTGTGTTTTAGTTTGATTCTTGTTTTTGGGGTTCAATTTATATATAGGAGTAACTCATGAGCATGAACAGAGATCGATGATGGACGAGACATTAGTGGCAGCTTCTGGTGAAAACAGCACCAGTCAATAAGCTTAGCCTAAATAAATGGCAAGTTCCTCCACCTTCTGTGGGTCCTGCAATATATCCAACAACCTAGACACTATCCACTTGGGGAATTGTATTGGATACCATGATGTGAATGCTGTCTCTTAAATGTGAACTGATTTATGCATTTTGTGGATCTTCCATTTGTAAATCATCTAGTCAGCTATAACTTCATATAGACCACAGCATTTAGTTGATTGAACTTGACACTACACCATTAATTAATCCCCTTGTATTATTGAGCTAGTGCTTTCATTTCTATATTCCAACTGAATAAATTGATGAATCTGTCGTGTGATTATAAACCACTATTAATGTCCCACATGGAAAGAATGTGAAGTCTGTCACCACACATGTTGGGCCCTCCACCTATCAGCTTAAGCTTATGCTTTTTCGGCTGAATCAAATTTAACATAATATTAGACCTGGTTCTGTTTGAATGTAGTTACCCATTTTCGTCACGTGACGGGAGTGCAAAGTTTAAGCTCCAAGGGAGTCCACTATATTACACTCTCATTGGAGGGACATGCCAATTTTTGTGGAATCCATTCTATAATGGGCTTAGATACTTTGTAGCCTTATACCAAAGACCCATAATCTGTGGCCCAACAAGCTTCTCTTATCTTGAAGCACAATACGCTACAAATACTTCTGATTGCTTTTGTTTCAAGAAAAGTGGAGTGTATTCATATTATATATATACCAACAAAAATACATCAACTCAGTATACAATAACATCTACTGCGTGAAAGAATAACCTCTAAAATCAACTTAAAACCAAATACAAATAATAACTAACATACAACAAAAATACAACACTGTATATAGTAACTTCATCTACACCCTAGCATGCCCATTGCTTCCATTCATGGAAGATGTAACCTTGTGCTTGCTCTCCCTCTTCCTCTTCACAACAATGAACCATGTCAAAGCTTCCAAAATTGCTACGTTGATTCCCAAAAATATCAGAATTCCAATGTAAATACTCTTCCATTTCTTCGCTGGGTCCAATATCTCCAATCCCTCAAACACATTGACGATGCTCATTATGATCACAGCATATCCGATGGAGTGATGGTAGATGTTCCAGTATAGTCTGTATTTGTGATCTGGCTTCGGCCGCAACAGCAAAGCAAACAACTGCACCCAACAATTAACATTTGAGTTAACAAGATCTAAACATCAATCAAATTTTCAATCATAATTGCATAAGCATTGCAAATGAAGAACAATATTATTCTTATTCGAAGGTGAAAATGACAGTAACGAGGAAGCATAGTTTGAAGAATACATAATACAGTATATTATATGCAGACATGTCTTTGTCACATAGTAGCAAAATCAGTCAAAATTTGTATTAGACTAAACTAAATTATGAAATTGGGATTATGCATTTACATATAATATGAGAAAATAATAAGAAATTAACCTGAAGTGTTCCTAGGGTGAAGAGGGCTATCCCAAGGTTCCTGTGGAGACTAAAGTGAACACCGGTGGATTCGCCTCCTAGTTTGAGTCCGGTGGCCCATCCGGCGACACCAACAGCATAAGCAGAGGTCTGAATACCAATATGTAGGTAGAACCACGCCGGATTCGCTGACTTGAACACCTTCAAGTACCTAGCAATCATTGCTCCCATAGGCATCAAAGTGCCCCAACTCACAGCATTCAACACTCCATGAAACTGCAATCAATTACAACAATTCATTCGAAATCATGAACAGATCATACAATACAAGTTTTTCAAGTAATTTTTACAATTAAAGCAATAAAATATCAACAAATTAAGTCAATTCAACTTTAGCTGACTTTGATTGGAGTAGAATTCAATGAATTGAATTATGTTAGGTGAGAAAATTGACTAGGTTAATTAATGAAGTAAGCACTAAGCACAGATTGATTTGCTTACATTTCTCCTCTGAAGTCTGGATCCGGCGCTGCCTCCGCCCGCGGTGGTGGTTCCGGAGAGAAAATTCACAGTTCCGGCGGACGCCATGTTTGGTCCGGTAGTCGGATGCATTCCGGGAACTCCATTGGTGAGCGGACCTTCCTGCCAGACATGAGCCACGGAGGTCATGTTGCTAGGAAGCGCCAGAGTAGCGAATACGATGACTTCGCCGTTGACAAAAGTGGCCGAGAGATCGGAAACCTCGAAGCTCAACGCGCCCTCCGCCAATCCGGTGCTGTAGGAGTTCACCGGCGAGGTGTAGGCGTGCATGGCGCCGCTGGAGTTCTGGAAGGCGACGATGGCCTGAGATCCCACCATTCTGGGGCCGGCGGGGGTGATGGGCCAGGACACCCCGCGGGGGGCTGAGGGGCCGGGGTGGCTAAGGCGGCGGGTGGTCGAAAGGCGATGTCGAGAGTGGAGGCGGACTGGTTGTAGGTCCAGTGGAGGAAGGAGCTGAGGACGGGGAGGTCGTTGCAGGAGGTGTAGACTCTGTTGCTGGTGAATCCGTAATTGAGACATGTTTGGGACTGAGCAGAGGTTGGAGATCCAACCAGAGATACGAAGATCAAGATCGCGTGGAAAAATAGCAAAAAAGATTTGCGAGTAAGATCCATATTGCAATTTTGTTCTCAGATTTTCTTGATTTTCGAAAGTTGGTGCTTGCTTGTTTGTGTGAAAGAAATAGAAGTGGGCTTGGGAGTATAAATATGGGTGGAAATGGAAGGTAGCGAGAAATTAAGGTCTAAGAATTGTATTCAAAGATTTGAAATGTCTCTCTATTGGTTGTGTACAAGTCCACCAACTCTCACATGTTCACATTCACGCCCCTCTTTCTTCGCGCCTACACCAACATCCCAAGAAAAATGAACACAAGTACTGCGCACTAGTTGTTGGTCTTGTTTACTAAGAATCTTAATGCGCTTAATTATTTGTTTAAGCAACACCTAAACTAAAGGTCTCACGCTAAACACAGTAAGTCCTTTGCACCTATTGTGAAGTCAAATGACAAAAATTGAACTATAATTGAGTTATGTGACGGTGATCTCAAACTCGAGATCCCAAATAAAATTTAAGATGTTTAAACCACTTGATTCAATTTGTCTCATGAATATAAAAATTTTCAATCAAATTATCATAATATAGTCACAATTGCTACGATCGTATATGTATATTTTATTATTAATAGATATTAACTAACTTACTATATTAAAGAGAAAATATTGGTGGTTTGTACCTTACTAACTTTTTAAAAATGAAACGATACGTTTACGTAACATTAATTTTGAGACGGAAAAGTAAATATAAATTTAATCAAGAAAAATAAAAGTAGAGAGTAAAGCAAGTTGGAGCAAAAGAAGAAGAAAGTATACAACTAGCAAGAGAAGGAGAATACAATAGCGTGTGGACTGGCTTGTGTTTTAAGTGTGGAAAGATGTTGTAGAATCCATGAAAAAAGGTTCTGGAATATCATTTCTTTGCTTTGACCCCAATTATTTAATCTTTTATTTTCGTCCATCTGCCGTGTTGTGTAGGTTCAGCTGTGCTAACCATCCTTACCCGGCGCCGTTTCAACGGAACACCTTATGTTTCTCCAAAAACATTATGCTTTTATTCTTGAGTTAAATGTTTTTTAGATTTTTTGGATTTGTTGATAATTGAGCTGGTACACCGATTAGTAAATTTGTGTTGTGTAACGGATCATTATCCTAATTGTCAACTCTAGCCTAAAAGATGATTTATTACAAACCGTATTTTACATGTGATTTCGGTTTGATTTGTGTAAAATATTTGATTAATTTAATTAAACAGAAGTATTAAATCACATGGCAACTGAAAATGAAATAACAAAGCAATTAGGTATTTATAAATATAAACAACCTTTCACACGGACTAGTCGGTTTCGCAGGTCGACCAAGACCATTATTTAATGATTGCTAAATGCACTACTAATATAAAAATGATTATCCTTAATACAAACACGGAATAGATGATTAGGTACAAAAACACCTCCGTTAAGGTCACAAAAAAGACGAAGATCCATTATGTCTGTATCATCAATATTTAACTACTATAATTTTCATATCCTGTTACTTTATATACGTACGTACGTGTGCATATGTATAACTACGTAGATGAAGAGCCATGCAAACATAGTTACACAAGTAGCTTTTGATTAGAAATTTTGGTTTTGGAATGATAATTTTGTTTCGATTAAAATTATTCATTTTACTCATTGACGATTTGATTCATGAACTTTCATTCTACAATTTTATATCAAATATTTGAAATTTTGTGTTCGACTATCTGATCAGAATATTTTTCTAATTTTATGTACTCCCTCCGTCTCAAAATGAGTGTCTTGTTTCAATTGCATTTTTGTTCCAAAATGAGTGTCTTGTTTTCTTTTCTAGTAAGTTAGTTATGCATGAATTGTCAATAATAACCTTATAAAAAGTTAGTTAAAATCTCCCACCACATGATCATAAGGATACAATAGTAAACATACCACACTAACTTCTCCTTAATTTTTTTTCAAAATAGAAAGGAGGACACTCATTTTGGGACGGAGGGAGTAAAAGATTTGGAAGATCATAATTATGTACTCCCTCCGTCCCAAAATGAGTGTCTTGTTTCCATTTTTGGCAAAAATTAAGAATTACAAGATAATTTAGTGTGTTTCCAATATAACCCTCATTTTTCTCATGTGCACCCCATGTGCATAAGTGATAAGGGTAATATGGGAAGAACAATAATATAATTATAACATAAAAATAGAAACAAGACACTCATTTTGAAACAAAAAAAATTAGACAAACAAGACACTCATTTTGGGACGGAGAGAGTATATAAAAAGAAATAGATCTAAAAAAGTAAAATTAAAAAAAATAATAACTGTTTGTTCGAATGGGCAAACCCCCTAAAAATACAACATAGTCTAACCATGAGTATAGATAACTTTAAATACAACAATCTTAACATCCATATACCCCAGTCAAATGGTCACCTTCCTCATTCAACCACCAATGTCAAAGCATCCTACCCTGAAAATATTCAACCTCAACTTTATTACCTTCTTTGTTTAACCTCTAATATCGTTGTCTTGAAGCCCATGTTACCACATTTCTACCTTGACCATTCTCGATCTCAACATGACCAACTCCAAGAATGTTCTTCATTTCTTAAGAAGATATCTACTATTTTCACACTCACCTCCGTTCCTGAAACAAAGGTCACGCCGTGACATGCCTCCCTTTAGAATGACCAAACTTTTCTTCACCTCCAAAAAACTCCATGAAATTTCTCATGTTTGCCCATGTCGATCCCCCAAAATATGATGGCTCCATTTAAGTCTCTTGTTTGCCTATGTTTATTACTACTTAATCACTCATGGTGACTCGAACTTGAGATCTACGGGTACCTAAGTGGTAAATGGTGACCCACAAATACTTGTGCCCCTAGAATATTTCGAATGTAATCAATCTAAATGCTTGAAGAAGGCAAATGAGTTGAACTACTCCTAACTCATATATGAATGATACTCAACCTTAAATAAAATAATTGCACAATGGGAGCATCATAGAACATGTGATGTACATTGTATTTGTAATTGTAGGCAACCTATAACATGACATGATGATGCTCTGCTCTGCTCTGCTCAAACAAGTGTTGCTGTTTAATTTGAACACATCCAATTTACCTACACAAATTAGGTAAGCAGTGCCTAAGGAGTCAATTTTGTTGTTTCTTTTGTTATGTGCTGGTCCTGGCCCTGAGTGTGCACCTCCTATGTTCAGGCCATTGTTGGAAGAGCACACTTTTATCGTAAATATCCCTAATTGCATATAATTGAGAGCTGTTTTTAATTCCGAGCCAACTAAGTCGACCCTCCTTTTCAGAAGTTTCTACTAAATTTGTGGAGAGAAAAAAATCTATGGTTAGATTGGACTATGAAAATTTAACGATCTCGGACACAGCAAGGGTCGGCATGATTTTGTCAAGTACGTACCTTTCTACGTACTTAAGACCTAACACGCCCAAAACCATCTCTTTCTAAACTACTTGGAACTTCCTGTCTCTGACCGTTTCGCAGTTTCACATACATAATCAAAGCACATAGGACGAGTTAATTGCAATGAACTCAAATCACAAACACAAAGTAGGCATAATTTATATGAAATCGAGCATTGAACAAATAAAAATCGGTTCAACTCTTGCTAAATAGTCCAATAGATAAAAGAATCAGAATAAGTGGTGACTTATTCACCGGGAACCCTAGGTGGGTATCCCTAAAATGTTCCAGACTAGTAATTCTCCAATACAAATTGCGGAAAAAAACCAAATCCACCACCGATGGGGAGAGGAAAAAAAAAAACGAAAAACAAAGCATGCCTTGACAAATTCCACGTCTTTGCCAAGGACTTTACATATAAAACTCGATAAATAAGAAAACCATAGTCTATATTCTTTTTATGTATCGCCGCCTCACCAGGGATGCATGATACACTTCTGACCATATCCGCAACCTGATTTTACATCTCACTCAAAAATACCAAAAACAGAAGACCTAAAAATGGTAACTCAAAACTCAAGCCTCAACACAAAATCCCCTGTAACTTCTATCTCTAAGTTTGATGCTTTTAAAACAGGCACTCCAGTTAGCTCTAGATAACCAAATTTCTTGTGAAATAAAACTAACCACGGAATGTGCGAAATGCACAATTCACCAGATTATCTTCATCTATTTATCACGATATCCAAAACAATCTTCTTAAGCGGCAATTCCTGCATAAAGAGAAAACAAGAACACTTAAGCATCAAAAGGCATGTATTCATAAATACTTTCCAACAAAACAATAATTATTATTATTATGAACAAACTTGCAATGAATGATACAAAAACATAGCGCAGATTAATCAAACATAAGTTGTTTAAGAGGTAACCTGCCACTTAGACTCACGATCGCTCAACTTATCAACACATGGTCTGAAGTTAAAAAGTCTTAGCAGGTAAATGACTTCCAAAAATAGAAATAAGCTATTTGTGTACTTATTTAAACAAATCTATCTTTGCGTACTTTTTTCAGCCACTAGATAAGATTCTATAGTTACGTCACCTTTTAAGCAATGAGGCTAAAGCAAGACTCTTTAAGACAGTATAATTCCTTTTCCATAACTATGACCATCCTACGGTAAAAGAAAAACTTCATGATTGGTGTGACTCGAATCAAGAACTTAATATCAAGACTAATGACTTCCATCCTCTACTTCACATTACTCTTATTTGCAGGACGTCATCAGGGATTCAGCTTTGATATCCTGGACGGTAGCCTGGGTCATGCAAAAAATAACAGTACAGGAAACATGTAAAAAACAGTAAGCAAACAAACCAAGCACTGGAACCAAACCCATAAGGATGGACATTTATAGCATCTAAAATATGCTAGGTTGTATGCAGCATGAGCTAAGGTAATTTTTTTTTTGGTACAGGCATAATGTTGTTGCCCGGTGTTCTATTTAGCAAGAGAGAGGTTGACAAGAATGTGGGGTCCAACCTTATAAGATGAACAAGAGCATACTGCTCATTCAAGTGAAACATAACATGAGGATGGGCCACATATGTATATTAACCAAAAAATACTACTTCATAATGACATTCCCAATAGTCTAGTGATCCTTCTAATAGTGCCTTTCGAACTAAAGATCGATGCAATAAATATAAAACTGTTCAGGAGATCATCAACATTTGTTCCTACACAGCCCTGCTGTTGTGAGGGTTATCGACATCAGCCAATAGTCTAACTGACACGAGGGTGTTAATACGGGTCAATAATAATGCAAAGTAACAACAGTACACAGTTTTGTTACTCATAAGAAGACAAGGAAGTCATTGATTATTACAAGATTAATAAGGGTAACAAATGACCAGTTAAGATGACATTGCTCCATCTATAACTCTACAGAATGTCAACTATGAAAAGAATTGCAATGCAAGACTGAGTAACTTGATTCAAACAGAAAGCAGCATAACCATGCAAGATAAGCCAAAAAGAACATAGATTAAAGACCAAAAATCCTAGTAACAGAAAGATGGTTGACTTGTCCTTAAATGAAAAAAGCAATATCCACCTCCAAGGCCTAAGAAAATGGGAATTGATACTTGGCTAAGTAAGAACAACAAAACAAGCTCAACCATCATTCTTGTCTGGCATTTTGAATTATACATTATAATCCAAAACTAAGGGAAACACTGAATCAGCTATTCGTTTGTCTAATATAAGTAATAGTTTGTCCAGTGACAGCTATAGAATTAAGCTTTCACAGTTGCCAAAAGATAAAAATGAATCTTTCATACTCAAAATGGTTATGTAAGAAACCATTCCACATCTTTTAAATATAAGAGTGAAATATTGCATGAAGATAGTAATTGAGGAGCTCTTACCTCTATTTGGCTGTCTTTTATTAACACTATAACCACCAATATAACCAGGAGGACTTTTTGCTGGGGCATCTGAAGCTGCATTGCCTAGTCCATAACCAATGGGACCAGGCCCTTCTCGCTCAGAGTTTGGTGATCGCCAGGTGGGGTCCTCATAAACTGAACCACCACCATAAAAGTCAGCAAAGGCACCATCATAGCCACCATTTGAGACAGAGTACGATGATGTCGGGGCCAAACCTGTACCACCATTCCTTCCATAACCTCCAGTTCCTAAACTGTAACTGTTATTTCCACCTCCTCCATAGCCCAGATTGCTATTATTGATAGAAGCATTATTTCCTCCATCTTGAGTTGAAATTCCAGTAGTCCAATTTCCTGCATTATTACCAAAGGTGCTTCCACCAATGGTCCCACTTCCCGATCCCATGTAAGCACTGGAATTTGTAGAGTTAGTGCCATAATTAAGACCCCCATTTCCCCACAAATTACGAGTCATGGAACTGAAAAATGAGCTGTTTCCTCCATTGCCACCTTCATAACCTATAGGACTAGCATACCTATTTGAATTACCAATATAATAAGGGTTCACTCCCCGTCCATAGCTGACATTACTATTGAATTTTGCACTACCACCATAAGTTGGGCTCATCCCTGGCTCAAAATTCATACCCATTCCAAAACCAGAACCAAATGGAGGAAACCCACTTCGACCACCAGCAACTGGACTGAACCTACCATCCATCCTAAGTCCATATCCTCCAACGGCGCCTGGAGTGTATCCCTGAGTGTAGCCATTAAGAAAGCTATTGACCCTGCTCAGACCATAATTATAGCCACCAAGTGGGCTGCGAGTGGGACCTGGAGATAATTCTTTAGGAACAGCACGTTTGACCTCAACCATTTTACCATTCAGTTCATGAAAAGTCTTAAGCAACACCTTGTCCACTGCTTCCTCTGAATCAAAAGTGATGAACCCAAAGCCTCTTGGCCTCTGGGTATTGTGATCATACATAACCACCACATCTGTTATTGTTCCAAACTGGTCAAAATACTTCTTGAAGTCACTCTCGGTAACAGTAGATGCTAAACCTCCAACAAATATCTTTCTAGTGCGACCTGGGCCAGGAGACCCTTGGATGCTACTACTGCTTCTACTCAAAATGTTCTGATCATCCCTAGGAACAGCCTTTTTTGCCTCTACCTGAAGATGAAGACTTCAGTGACAACCAAATTCATCTAGAAACAGCATATACACATATACCAAGTACTTATAACTTAAGCTACTGAAAAATAGAAGCCACAAGTAATATCTATGTTGTAATAAACAAGAAAAAAATTGCCTTTGGCTCATTTTGAAGAAGAGCTTAATTGGAAACCCAATGTAAACCATTTCATGCCATTAAGATTTGGGAATCAACAAGAAGAATTTATTAAGTTTATTATTTTCGGTGCAATTCAAAGGGAGAAGGAAACAAAAAGAGAAGAAAACACAAGTTCACTCCTTTGAAGATTGAGATTAACTTACCATTCTACCATCAATGTTATGCTTCTCCTTTATCACTCCATCTGCAACAGCAGGATCAGAAAAAACAACAAAACCGAAACCACGGGCACGACCCGTGGTCCGATCCTTCATAATCACTGCCTCCACAACCTCTCCAAAACTAGCAAAGTACTCCTTAAGCCTCTCTTCATTGGTATCCCATGATATTCCGCCAATGAATAACTTCCCATGATCGGATTGCATTTTTTCTACATGAGAAGTAAATTCATCAACACAAAGTTCAAAACTTTACAAATGCAACAAATGCAAATCTTATACAATTTAAAACAATAGCCCATCAGAACAGAGCATTCCATTGTGGATCCAATCCAAAAACACAATAGCCATCAAAACCAACCAACCAAAAAATATATAGCACCAATGAAATGGGAGGCGAAATAACACTCCTCCAATGACTAATAAAATCTAATCAAGCAAACAGAGAGAATCAAATGCGGGTAGATAAAGATACAGTGAACAACAAAAACAATAACTTATTTGAAGCAACAATCACCCAAAATCAGCAATTTCCCTGTCAGATTTAAAAATAAATAAACTGAGAATCAACTTAGAAACATCGGAACCTTGTAAGAACAATGAAACGACCCAACAACAGAGAACGACCCATAAGCAAATTCAATCATATTAGATCCAAAAGTGGTACCAATTCCAGAAAGATCAAGAGCCCGAATCCAGATTCGAACCTAAAAACGGATGGCGAATCTTGCAGAAGCTAAGATCTGAGAGGAGGCACGATGAAAATCCGAACAGAGGGCATGTTCATCCTCCTCTGTATGCCCCCACCCGTTCCGTCTTCTCTTCTCTCAATTGTGTCAATCAGATTTAATGCAAGAAAAAATATATATATATATTTTTTTTTTTTTTTTTTTTCTGGAGAGAAAATATTGCAAGTTTCTGAGAGAAACAGAAACAGAAAAGTTTTTTTTTAATGTGATGTCTGGAAAGGAATATATTTTAGACTCTGAAAATGGGAGACGTTGATTTTCTCTCCCTTTTTTTATTTTTTAATATTTTAAACTTTATATATTTCATTGAATTTGTTTATTTTTTTTTTCATAATTACGGTAATGTTTTTGCAGAGAAAAAGACAGCAATTTAATAAAAATAAAAAAAGGATTTTTAATTATCTGATAAAGAGGAAAGGATTGCTTGTCCTCTGCTTCATTCTTTTTATAGTTTTATTGGGAAAATACCATTTGTACACACAACACATTCTTCTTGGGTCTTCGTATGCAATGCATCTTCATGTTATTTCACTTCTGGGCCCCACCCTATCTCACTTTCAATCATCCGCCGTCTGTTCCCTTGACTTTTCTCTCATCACAATTTTCGCATCGTTGACTTTTTGTGCTTGGTCCTTTTTGAGTTTTGATGAATCAATAACAAGGTCCATGTATTATATGGTTTGATTGGACCGATTTAGTCATTAAATTATGAAATAAGCTAATTTTATCTTGAGTTATACTGAGTTGTATCCCTCCCTATCCACCATAGGCTACACCTTTTTATGCCAAAACTGAACTGTAGACCACTCGTTTCAGGACATAAACTCATATGTTATCTGTTTACATTCGGCAAACGGTTCATCGGGTTACTGTGAACTACTTGTTTCTATAGTAAACCGACGTTCAACTTAAAAAAGGTTAACTTTAAAGTTAAAAACACATGCAAATTACTCGTTCAAATGAAACTAAAACTCAATTCAAGACATTTAAACTTAAAAATCAATAGAAAAAATTTTGAGGCCACGTTTAGAATCCCAAGGCGGTTGCGGACTTCGTTGGGCGGGTTATGTTTATTTTTGTGCAACCCTACTAATAATAGATGTGACTGTAAATGTAATCAATGGAAAAAAAATTCATTCAATAACTTTGAAGTGTACCAACAGCTTGACCTGCAAGATTTTGTAAGCAAATAAAATTTGAACGTGGGTTATTATTAAAATTATTCAAGAATACATAAAAGGTCCAATATAGTTTTCATTGACTGAGGCCCAACACAGCCCAGCCCACAATACATATTCCCTCTCCCAAAAATACTTTTTTGATTGTTAAAAAAATAAATCAAAATCAAAATGCTCCCACCCATTTAATTTTACCATTGGCTGAACTGAATTTTGATATCATCTTTTAGAAAAACACTGTAATATTAGTTTCCTGTGGATACAAGATCAATAAAAGTGTCCGATCATGTATATGTCACGTGTTTCTATAGTTTTTCATGTAAGTAACATTAATAATTTATATACAATCATCAAATTTTTTTTAATTATAAGTCAGATTAATCAACAAAGTAAATAATAAAAATTGAATCCCAAATATCAATGTTCAATGGCTATTTTAGATTAGAATTTTGTTTAAAACAAAGTTTTAAATTGAAATATACTACTATAATATAACGACCAAAATAGATTTTGAGAATAGAGTTTTGATATTATGAATTTTGGTATTTCCCTCCCTAAGTCTAAATCTAAAATCTTCCACAGCAAGCCACCAAAAATGACTCCTTCCCTCCATTTTTTCAAAACCATAAAGTCAAATAAATTTAAAAATTCACAATCGTTCTCCATACGTTATTAATTTATTACTGTATATCTCTCTCTATATATAATAGCATATGTATATGACTGACTCATCACAATTCACAACGACCCGCTCTACTCCGCTCTCTCTACCTCCAATCCATGCCAATGGCTGCTTCTTCTTTCAACTCATCTGCCGAGAACCCTCACCGATACCGTGCGTCCGGCGAGGTCCACGTCATCGTTGGTCCGATGTTCGCCGGCAAGACCACTGCTCTCCTTCGCCGGATCAAGTCTGAAGATATCAATGGAAGGTAAGTCTTAATTTGCCTTTTTTTTTTTTTTTTTTTTTTTTTTTATTTTTTTTTTCCAATTCATGGCATGGCTTGTTTGTATTGATTTCTTCAGATTGGTGTTGAGTATTTAAAATTAATTAGTTGTTTTGTAATCGGAGATTTGTGTAGAAATGTGGCGATGATAAAATCAAGCAAAGATACAAGATATGCAATAGATTCAGTTGTGACGCATGATGGGGTGAAATTTCCTTGCTGGGCGTTGCCGGATCTGTTGTCTTTCAGTGAAAAATTTGGAGAGGAAGCTTATAACAAGGTAATTTGAAAGTAGATGAACATCAATTTTTCGTGATTGTTCAATTTTATTTGAACAATGATATGAATTATATGCTATGAATGTTTCATGCTTGTTTGTGGTTGCTAGATTATGTTAGTAACAGAGAACCATGTATTTCACAACAAAACAAACATAGATCTCAATTGTGATGCCAAGGCTAATTGAACTGATCCACATATCCTTTGAAGTAACTTGATGCTTATCCTCTTTGCTTTGATAAAAATGAGATTGATGAAATGTAAACAGAACAAAGTAGTAATATTGATGTTTTGTTTGGGATACTGAGGGGTTTGAAGTGTTTACGATTGATTTATGTAGCAGTATTTTTGTTATGTTTTTTGTCTCCCCTCATCATTTCATATATGTGGATATTGGCAGCTTGATGTCATTGGTATTGATGAAGCCCAATTTTTCGGGGGCCTTTATGAATTCTGCTGCAAGGCAGCAGATCAAGATGGAAAAACTGTAATTGTTGCAGGCCTCGATGGTGACTATCTGAGGTAGTTCTTGGTTCCCATTAAACCGTCTTCTTTCCACTTTTATTTGTCCCAATGCTGTCATGTTAATATGTATGCCATGGCTTTGGCATATCATTGAATTTGTTTTGATTGGGAGTGTGCATTTCAATTGGCAGGAGGAGTTTTGGGTCTGTGCTTGACATAATACCACTTGCTGATTCTATTACCAAATTGACTGCCCGTTGCGAGCTTTGTGGGAAAAGAGCCTTCTTTACTTTGAGGAAGACACAGGAGACCGAGACAGAACTCATTGGTGGGAATGATGTTTACATGCCTGTCTGCCGTCAACACTATGTTGAGGGAGAAGTAGTCATTGCTGCAAAGATTGTCTCGGAGTCTCGTAAGGCTAATGTTCAGGACAACAATTGTCTCAAGGTAGCTTCAGTAAACTAGTTGGGTTTGCAGTATTTAGCACTCTATTATGTGTGTTCTGTCTGGTGTGTACATCACATCTTGATAATCCTATATATGTATCCTTTCATGTCATTTGTATAGAAGAAGCATAATGAAATTATAGTAGTGAATTTGGAAAGCTATTGGAGTGAATTGAACTCATTTGTGAACAATACTAGAAAAAAGGAACATTCACTTTTAGCATTTATCCATTCTGTATGTATCTGCAGTATCGAATTTGTGAGTTAAGTGTGAATATGATCTATACCAGCAACAAGCATTACATTTGCCTTTTCTGAATGCTATTGAATGTCACATTTGAAGCATTAACCCCAAAATAGCTTTAAGGATATAGCTAAGACCAAAACTAATTGTTAAACAAAAAAAAAATGCTAACAATTTCAGTACTCATGCTCAGAACATGTACATCAATTAGATGTCAAATTGACATGTTCAACTTATTTTGCTACACATTAATGTGAAGAGATGATATAAGATCTGTCATATAGGAAACTTCATCTATTATAACATTAGTACGAGTATATTTTTGTATTAGTAGTGAGACATGAGAAAATATTAAAATAATTATTTATAATGAGTAAATTTTTGTTTATCATTGTGTATTGAGACATGGGAAGATATTCAAATATTTACTTATTATATTTTAATTGAAACTGGTACGTTATAGAGAGAAACAGAGAAAGAGCAAAGACCTATTAAAGAATTGATGAAAATAATTAAAGGTCATTTTTTGTGATCACTTGTTTTACCACTTTGCATTTGAAGTTTCTATGGTACGTTTAATTAAATTTAATAATAAAAACATGTGTTTTACTTGAAACTAGTTCAATAACATCATCAATGACATAGTAACATGTGTTTTGGTTAAAATCAGTTCAATAACATATGTTTTTGTTTGTTAATGACATTATTACTAACATGTGTAATGACATTATTACTAACATGTGTTTTGGTTAAAATCAGTTCAGTAATGTATGTTTTGGTTGTGGTTGGTTTAATCATGTGTAATGACATTATTACTAACATGTGTTTTGGTTAAAATCAGTTCAATAACATATGTTTTGGTTGTGGTTGGTTTAATGACATGACAATGTTCTACTTGAAATCGGTTCAATGACATTATCTAGATGTTTGGATTATCATTTTCCTAATGAACAAATTTGATTCCCCTAACTACATATGAAATAATAAACATAATTATGAATTCAATTTTGGAATAATTTGTGTGTCCAATTAGAGTGGTTTTTCTTTACAAGTAAAAAATTAAGAGACACACATATAAAGATTCAATTTTTTTATAAAACGGTCATTTATGATAGGGCTAAGAAATAAGTTAGAAAAAGATGCTTGGAAGATGAGTAGGATCTGGTGAACTGCAGGTTCAGCTTATAGCAAAATTATGTGCTCCTGTTGATGTTTCCATTCCTCAACATGCTGAATTGCAGACCATCCTCTCTGCTCTTTCCTTTGCCTAATACTGTGATTTATCAAATAGTGGGATGTACTGTGATTTCTATTCTGCTTGCAGGAATTTCAGTCAGCAGTTTCATATTTCGAGTTCAATGTAAATGCACACAATAAGTTATCGAATAGTGGGATATATTGTGATTTCTATTCTGTATGCAGGAATTTCAGTCAGCAGCAAGTTTCATATTTCGAGTCCAAGGTAAATGCACACAATTTAACACAAGTAATCCAAATTTCTATATAGTAATTGGACACATAACACAAATTTGTAATTCTCTAGTTGGCCCTTGAAAACAATTCTAATTATTGACATGGCAGATAATTCTCTCGAGATGATTACTGGAGATGAAATTTCCTAGTGTATGTAATTCTAGTTAGGATCCAATTACAAAAAGTAATAACTTATTTGAACAGTAACACCATCATATTATTATTATTATTATTTTTATGTACACGAGATGTTAGATAATGGCAGATAGGGATTGATAGACATATGGCTCACCTGAAACTCACCAACCAGTAGTACTGGTTCACAACAGAGTTGACAGCCAGATCTTGCTGGTTGACATGCCCTAAGCCCCAGAAGATAATTTAACCAACTTGCTCAGTCTCATCATCGTTGAGCTCAGAAAAGAAAGGGTCCTTGAGAAGATCAGAAGCTGAAGGCCTTGCCCTCTTCTGGGCTAAACACTTCTCGATGAATGCCTTCACCTCTGGATCTACCACCTTATTGATGGATTGGGGCTTTACACCTGTTATCACCTTCTTGTATATCTTGGCAATACTGTCACATTCGCTGTAAGGTATCTCCATCGTCACCATTTCAAGAACACACATTCCAAAAGAATATATGTCCACCATCTCCGTGTAATCTTCCTCATATAGCTCTGGTGCCATATACTCGGGTGTCCCTAGGACTGAATGTGCTGCATGGCTCTTCCCCACTATTGCTGCAAAGCCCAGATCACCAATTTTCACCTATCAAGAGAAATCATAATGCTTCAAGTTGGCCATAGATTCAAGAGACAATAATAAGTATGCAATGAAAATAGTCCTATTCTTCCAACAACAAATAATCAAATTGCTACCTATTTTCCTGCATAGAATTAAATGAAGACAAAAGTAGAAGCGTATCAGTAGCTTTATCTTACTAATGGGTAATTCTCTGAGTTTTCCGAATGTTTAACCATTGAAACAGAAGAGAAACCTTATCATTATGAAACAAGAAGAAGAAGAAGGAAAAATAAAAGAAGTTCCATAGGGTTGGAAAAGGTGAGATCACCTCGCCAATGTTTCCATTCATGAAAATATTGCTGCAATTGAGATCTCTGTGAATAATGCATGGCTCGTGCGTGTGGAGATACTCCAATCCCTCCAGTACCTGCTTTCCCCACTTCTTCAAGGCCTTAATGGACACATGGCGGTGCTTCTTCCTATAATCTCTCAGGTTTCCTGATGTGCACACCTCAGTGATAAAATTCAGTGTGTTACGCTCGTTATCCTTCCAGACACTGTAACAAACAATAATATATTTGTTCTTCAGTGCGCTCAACAACTGAACCTCTGAGTGAAGCCGATTGATGAGCACTGGATCTTCGCTAAAGTTCCTCAAACGGACCTGATTCCAGGCCACCTCGATACCTTCCTCCTGATCAAATGCCCTATACACCCTCTTGATAGAACCAGAACCAAGCAGGTCATCGTACCGGCCAAACCGCCCGGTTGGGTCAACCTCAACAAATGGTTCAGCGTCATGATCATACATGTTCCGGCTACTTGCAGAAGGCATCCTTAAAAAAATTGAAATTCCATTTCTTAATCAGAAACGAAACCTGATCAGTTAAGAACTTCAAAATTCACAGCCAGAAATAGTTAAAGAATCCAAACACACTGAACTTCACAGCTATGGTGTTTCAAACTAAAAATCCGATGACTAAAACTCAAAAACCAAGTTTGTATTAGTCATATTTACATGCCGTTGTGCAACCCATCAAATTTAAACTCCTTAGTTTGGAAATGGAAAATAAAGCCTAAGTCTTAGGACTTCCACCAGATCCAATACTATAGACCAAGAGTCTTAGGGTTTCTAACACTAAAAAATCTAAGAAACTATTGTAAGAGAAACAAATAATGATAATAAATCAAGGAAGTAGACATAACAATAATATTATAAATCTAGTGAGCAAAAACATAGCTAAAACACTAAGTATTAGATGAAAATAATAAACAAAATAAACAGCCAAATGAAAGGGAACAATAATGGTAAAATAACTGAAAATGGAGCAGAAAAAGAGCAACGGATCATCACCGAAACACAATAATACAGATAGGAAAGCAAAAGGAATAGCAATGGCAGAAAAATAAAAAGAGAGAGATGAAGAAAGAGGTACATTGAATCAATGAGAAGGTAGGGTTTGGAGTGAAGATAGAGATCGGTAACATGAGCAGACATAAATGTATATAGATATATGAAAGTGGATCGAGGAGATTACCTGAAGAAGTGGAGATTGTGAGTGCGAGTATTGGTATTGGATTACAATTTTGATTTCAATCAAATTGCTACACTACACCCAAATTCTATTTGGAGTCATTACTTATTTATATATGCCGCGCTTTTAGAGATCAGTTTCAACACGGCATCGTATCAACGCTTCTTATTTATCTAATTTAAGAGATTAGGATTAGGGGTGTCAACCGGCGGGTTACCCGCCCGTTGGTTGTATGGATGGGACCACCCGCTAGAGAGCGGGTTAATAAAATTCCAATCCTAAGACCGCCCGTTTGTAACTAAATTTGAGCGGGTAGGCCAATCACCGGGTAATGGGCGGGTTGGCGGGTCACCCGCAATCCCCAAATTATTGTTAGCCAAAGCCTAAACTTTAAAAATAAAGATCAAACCCAAATAACTAGTCCATTTTTTTTTTGTATTTCCTGATGTATTTATAAATTAATGATGCTTTAAAAATAAAGATCAAACCTTATAAATTAATTATAAGTATAGGAGTCATTAAAAACTAACCTATTATGAGTGAAAAAACCATTAGTCTTGGATCAGCTCACTTAGAACAATATTTATACTTAGAGTTTATACTTATGGTTTCCGGGTAGCGGTTTGGGCCGCTAAGGATTTTGGTGAACCCGTGGACCACCCACTTGTTGGTGCGGGTGGGTGCGAGTTGGACTGTTCCAATGAACGGGTTAGTGCGAGCGGGTTTATTCTAAGTGGGTTACGGGTGGATTTGAGCGGGTCACGGGTTGACTGGATTTTTGGACACCCCTACTTAAATGTGAGCAACATATGAGCATTTGGAGAATGGTAACATTGACACACAACACAATGAATAGTACAATGTAAGAAGCATGAATCTTTCCTTAGACAATAAAAAGACAATCCTTCTTTCATCAGGCTATGAGACTAACAAGTTTCAAATGAACTTGGTTCATTTAGAGCCTAAAGTTGAGAAAAAGAGCAGATCTCTCTCTACATATTTTTCTTCTACAATTTCTAGAGTAAAACCACTAAACCTATTTGCTAAAATTTCTTAAATGCACAAAAGGTATCCCAAGTTTTGACATTTCTGAACAATTTAACCTTTAGCAGATCCACACTGAATCACAAAGCTCAAACAATTCATAAAACCAAATGCTTGCTGCTACGTATCATGAGGAGATTCAAACCCCTAACCAAATATTACGGTAATAGCAAAAGCAACAACGAAAGCATTCCGCCATCACTACATTCAAAGAAATGGAAACAGAGCTTAAAAGAGCCGGCGGTTAAAGAGCTCACGGCCACGACGGTGAACGACATAACAAAAACCTCAATCCTCTATTCTCACCAAGATTTAGCTCTCTAATATCAATCGAGAACAAAATACGTTACAGACAATTCATATAATCAATCATATCAATAAGGAATAAAGATAACAACTACCTGAGAAGAGATCAGGGTGGTGGTTAGAGAGGTCACGACCACGGTGGTGAACGACGTCAAGCTCGCCGCTCTCGTCGTTGGCATTGTCGCCGGAACACCTTTGAGGCGGAGGAAACCGACAGAGAGAACATAATACGATACAGACAGTTCAGATAATCAATCATATCTGCAAGGAATAAAGATAACAACTACCTCAGAAGATATCGAGTAACAGTTAGAGAGGTCACGACCACGGCGGCGAATGACGTCAAGCTCGCTGTTCTCATCACCGAAACACCTTCAAGGCGGAGGAAACTGAGAGAGAGAGAGAGAGAGAGAGAGAGAGAGAGAGAGAGATGGAAAAATGAGAGACATGAAGGCACTTGGTTCATAAGTTACTCAAAACCCTAGCTTGAAACGACGGTGTTTTAATTAAATGACCCCTTTTGAACAACGATGGAATTTAGCGATGGAAATATCCGTCGCAGACTACCGTACATGCTTAACAGTGAAGGACTATCTGTCACTAATGAGTTGGCGCAAAAAAAATTTTGTGGGAAAATTCTCGCCTCAGTTAGCGACGGAAATTTTGGTCGTGTCTGTCGCTGATTAGCGACGGACCAATTCTATCACTAATCAGCGACGGATTTTACTCCGTAGCTAATTCCATCCCTGTTAAGCTATTTTCTTGTAGTACATGACCTCTATTTCCTTCTCAAATATTTCGTCTCAGGTAGCTTTGGCACACCTCCATAGTTGATTCATCAAAGTAGCACTCTTGAAGTCCTTGTACTAATTCTCGTACATGTGATGCATCCAATATCGATGTTCCACTTCTGGTATCCAAACCTTAAACAACTCTACCAGCCCCTACACATAAACATAGAAGAATAATACTTAATATAAATGCAACAATTTACATTCATGACTAAAACACTAGAATCAATACCATATAAAAGCACAAAATCATTTACATGACCTCCATAATAAAACATTGATATACCTGCTTTGACTTTCTGGAGTCAACGCGTGCATATCTTAGCTAGTGTTGTTGTTTGTCTTGTCGTTGAACTAGTTGTTACTAGTGTTTTCTTCTTCTCCAAGTCAGGGGTCTATTCTAAGGTTCTAGTGTCTAAGTCCTTTAGCTTACTTGTTTGCTTGAAGTCATGGAAACCTGTCACCTGTAGAAGGAAACACACTTAAGGAACAAAGAACCTAGGGTGGTGTTACCAAGACTCCGCCTCGGGCCTGAGAGTAAGTCCTTGTTTGGTGAACACAAACTTTCTAGAGAGAGAAAGTTTTAGAGAGAGAAGCTCTCAAATTGTAAGAAGTGAGAAGTGAAATTGTGAACCCCTTTCCATTTGGAAGAGGGGGT
>JAYMTA010000402.1:0-29758 GCA_036897625.1 Pelargonium cotyledonis | reverse complement strand
CTCTACACAATAATATAGCAATAACCATTATGCGTGTGCGTGTGCGTGTGCGTGTCAGCTCTCCTCTATGGAAACTAAGAGCAAGCATTTAATGATGCAAGGAAAATTATGCTTTACAAATAAAGGGCAATACCATTGCTGGTTTTTCCTGAACTCTGTAAGCACGGGATATATGTTCTCGAAGGCTGTGTAAGTTTCATCTCTCACCTGAAGAATGGATAGCCAGAAATGCAAATTAGATGATCAACTATTATGGCACATAAAATCAAATGAGCCTAACTCAAGAAGTGAGATAAATACCTTAGCACCTGTAAGAACAATTTTTCCTGACACGAAGATGAGAAGCACAATCTTGGGTTGTTTCATCCGATAAATCAAACCTGGGAAAAGCTCAGGCTCATACTGAACAAGAAAATTTAAAACATAATCATTGAAGAGTAACAAATAATCTACACCTTTAGGACTTCCAATTATACGATATGTACTTTTGCACCAAGAAAATAAAAAACATAAGATAAGATAAATGATTCATTCGCTCATAAATTCACAGAAACCCATACACTACAAATTTAGAAATAAAAACACAAAATTACAAATGTGATATGTAAGCAAATGAAGAACACTTCTAACAGACAAAAAAGGCTACCACTTACACTTGAAAATGCACCGTGAGAATATGCAAGTCCTTCAAGCCTTATCGGAAATTTAACATCACAGGAGCCAACTATATTCTGAATCTTGAAATCCTACAGCAATGAAAACCGTCAAAACCGTCAATCTTTGCTGGACAGCACATGTATCTTGCACGGAGTGACAGATAGATAAAGGGATGCTAAAAATTCACCTTGAACTTAGCTGGAAAACCAAGTTTCTGTATAATCCGAGCATACTGAAAAGAGACAGCACATAAGGTTAAAATAAACCTTAGATCCACCCGCCATAATATTAAAAGACCCATTGAAAATTAACAATCATTGAACCACCCAGATTGTGCCCTGCCAACTAATCAGCTAACTTCATAAAATTCAAATTGTTACCGTTTGAAAGTATTAAAACAGATGTTAAATACCTTTCGCGCAGCTAATTTTGATTGTTGCTCACTCTTAGCTCCAGTACAAACCTAAAGAACATCATAACATATTATTTGTCAGTGCATTTGGCAGAAACATACACAAAACATCAAAATGATATGATGATGACTATGAGATCAATGGAAAACGGTAATAACTAATGAAGCAGATAAACACTTGTTCATGAGAAACATATTGTGCACGAGAAGTAGAATTTACCATCTTTCCTGAAGCAAATATTAATGCAGTAGTTTTCGGTTCCCTTATCCTCATAATTACAGCAGCAAAACGCTGCATGCACCATAACATTAACAGACTAATTACATTAATGGCATTAAACAATTATATGAAATTGGAAAAAATGGCGGCATGGCGCTAATAAGGTTATACAAGTCTGTCAGTCACGCAAAATACTAACTATATAGATGGCTCCAAGAAATTGAAATTCATTAGTTCTGTGACTTCATATAAACTATACTAAAATTAGGGGGCTTCCACAAAGAACATGTAATTTAATTGAAAAGGTGGAAAAGATTATGAGAAGTGAATAAACAGGGTTGAATGCTTAACAATAGAAAATATGCTAATTAGTAAGTGGAAAAAATGCTATTCCTCACTCAACTTCGACATACCTTTGGGTTGTATTCTGCATTACGAGCTTGTAGTGCAATTGCCTTAAGATCCAGTTTACAATCCAAATTGACAGTTGAGACAATGTTCCTAGATATGTATACAATGCCAAATTCAATTCATTGAAGATTATATAACAAGATATCACTCTAAATGGTTGGTTACCTAATATAGCACGAGACAATATGACGACAGAATGGTGTATATAGTAAATGACTAGTATTTGATCCTGGAATAGTGTAAAAGATCTTAATACAACATGCAAACCAACTTAAGCCGTCGCACTAAAACTATCCTGCCACATAACAGTTTTTACAACAGTGTACAAGCCTGTTAAGGTGAATAACTTATGGTAGCAATTTGAGTAAATTTTTGGAATGGGAATGAGATTTGCATTCTGAAGCCACTCCATACCAAAAAGTCAAAAGTCAAAATCCAAACACAAAACACAGAATGAGAATCTCATTATCATTCTTGATTCTCATTCACAAAAAAATCAATTCACCATTAGTAATAGATCATTACAAACCAGCAAGTTCCATGGCCTCTTTCCAAGATGGATAGCATACAATGACACAAAATTTCCAAACTCACACCATATTGGAACTGTACTCTGTAATAATACTACACGAGACCATGTCGACCATGTCGACCTAAAGATGTACTAGACCCACATCTAGAAAATGGACTGGAGGATTAGTAGCTTACTGAAGAGTAGGGACGATCCCAGAAGGATGCTTGGTGAGATCAACTGGCTGGCTCCCTTCCAAGCCTGGATCTGCCATGTAATATCTAGTTCCACACAGATTTCGCAGGAATCGCCTCTACTCTACCAAAACACAACGCAAAAAATAGAACAATTCAGACCACCAGATACAACCCTAATACCCAAAAGTAACAAAACACATCTTTAGAAACTAAAACTGTCCCAGATTTATTTGGAAATTCATGTAGACATTTGACAGATCACTCTGAAACAGTAACCCTAACAACCGATCGTTGATTTCTTAAGCTGAAAATCCAAGTAAAATTTCATTTATAAGGATCTCCATCCTATAATCAAAGATCTAACAGATGTAGCAAAAGCAGACCTCGCGGATTCAGAATCTAGCGTTTGAGAAGCAGAGATGGAGAGAAATTTCCGGGAAAATTAGGCGAGAAAAAGAGGAAGATTGAGCGGGAAAATTTCAAAGAGAAAGGTCTTATATATGAAAGAGAGAGATTTGTAAGAGGAGGTTTATAAGGGAGAGAGCTCTTTCAGACAGAGAGAGAAGAAGAAGAAGAAGAACTTGTTGCTGTTGTTGTGGAAGGATCTGGGAGCTAGTGGAGGCTTTGTGGTTGGGTCTTGGGCTGAGATGCTTATGTAGGTTACCGATTTGCCCCTCACGCGTGACTTCGTGCTTTGTAGGCGGGGGTGGGTATTTTGGGAATGTGAAATGGGAGATGGTAATGGGGCGAGACTGTTACTGAGGGAACGGTGAAGGCCAATGGTTAGGCGACGCGTTGCGCTTTTGGGGATCTGGATGGACGTATCTGCCGGTCGTGCTTGACAGGTGGTTTGGTTGATATTTGTGGGAGAGTTGTTTTTTTTTTTTTTGTCAGAATAATATTGCTAATATTATTGATGAATCAAATCAATGTTACAACCAAAAGCAATATGATAATCTTAGAGAATCAAACATAAAGCTAGAGACCCGGAGTACCGGACCATTATATCATTGATCATAAACCTCAAGATAAACTCCTAAAAAAACTATAATGATGGTCAAACGTAACCAAATTGAAAATAAAAACCTTCCGATATAGCAAATTAATCATGAGTCCTAACACAAGACTTCACTATCCGTAATGGACTATGAATAACCATAGCGACTTGAAGAGAGCCCTAACCGAATGACATGGACCCCCACCCAACTCGCAGTGGCTGCTACCTCCCCCACAGTCCTCTTCCCTAGCTATCTTTAGATAGCCCCAAAAACTATCATTGAATCCGCCCTCTCGCCGCCTCATTACCACCGTTGATGTACTGACACGCACGTGCCGCTCCTCTTCTCGCCTTCGTCTATCACCGGCATCACTCCTATTAACAACTGCTACAAGAGTAGTGACCAGATGAGCCACCGCCTACACCGTCTCGCACGATCAACACCGACACCTGCCTCAACCCGGCACGATGCCCACTGCCACTCCCATGCACTTCCGCCTTCGCCCCACACGCCGTCGTTCTGCTACTCCGTTCACCCTTGTTATCACCGACGTCGTCCCTTACTTCTCCTGCCCTACTGAGCCGCTGCCACCCTTTAAGCCTTTTATTCCAAAAAACCTTAAAAACCAGTAAAGTGCTAAAGAGAATCGCTGACGTTTGATCTGAACCGTTGTTGTCCTCTATAGTCACCGCCGCTGCTCTACTACCTTTGATGCAACCGAAAACCTTAGATGCAAAAAAAGCATAAAGGTCGTTGCTTAGACTATCTAAGGTGTTTTAAGGGAGAGTTTTTTTAGTATAAAATCTGAAAATGTATTGTATTATGGGGTAAAATTTACCTAACTACTCTAAACAATATGCAATTTGATTTAGTTACCCTTAGTCCACATACACTAATAATTTACATTTGTTTTTTTAAGAAGATGAATTAATAATATTATAGTCGTCGTACCGGCATCACTCGTCGCTACTATTCTCACTGCCGGAAATCGCAGCTTTGATGCTTATCGTTTTTCGATAGTTCCTTAGTTCGTTAGTGGTCTGTCTTCCCGTGTAGGAAGTTTATTTTTGCATATTTTATTGTAGTTTCGGTATGTCTTCCCTCATTGGAAGTGGTTGTTATGGTGATTCACGGTCTGATACGGGTAGTGAAGTATGGGATAGACTTGTCAGGTCTCGCATTAGGACCCGGGATATGATGATTGATTTGCTATCTTGGAAGGTTTTTTATTTTCTGTTTGGTTCTATCGTTTTCTTTGATGGTCATCATGAGAAAATAGTTTCTTAAGGTTTTAGGGCTCAACAATGTAGTAACTTGTTTAATCGGGTTTATGCGTCTGTGTCTAGCCCAATAGTGGCTTCTAGGTTTTCTGGATGTAACACTACATTTGAGAAATTATAAAATAGAGATTTACTCGTAAAAAAAAATAATATTCATGTGAAATAACACGTACCTATCATGTATTCAGGTGCAAAAAGTGTCAAGTACAGAGTAAGTTTGTGTAATTTTCCTTCATATTAACCATAAATAACATCCAACAAGAGAACATCATTAACCACATGAAGAAGGGCATTCCCTTACTAGAAAGTAGAACCTTAAAGAGTGTTTCGCTAGCCCACCCTATTCACATATCTCTTAACCAATCTGAAAAAAACATTAGCAAAAACATTCATCAATGTCCCACAATCACCAATTAGAAGGCCAAAATGACTAGAGTCCACACACTACGAATTAATCTTTAAGATGACCTCGTGAGCATCATGCTCAAAAAATATAATCTACATTTTAAAAATATTTATATGTCAGTAACACCAAGGGAATACAGACCACTAGCAGTGGCGCCGAATGCCAATTCACCCCAGATCTAAACTGAAGACTGAGCAACACTTGGGCTCCAGCATCATCGGCGGAACTCCGACGGCTACGTTTGTACTCCTAACCGTAGCAGAGAACTTTTTATTATCTTACTCTAGCAGAGCAACTGAAGAGAGACACTTCACAACACTTAATTACTATATGTCATTTCAACCTCTTATTATATATATATATATATATAGTGTCGCAGTGGACAAATGAAACCCTAGTTGATGCTTAACCTCTATTCCCAACCACCGCCAGCTCACAACCACCAACTCCAATAAGCATTCCACGACGTTGAACATCTCAGGCTTGCGCTTAACCACCAACCCTATTTAGCGCAAGTCGTCGATCGCTTCTTATGTGTCATCCAACTTAGGTTATCTTCCCCGCAATCAACATGCAACATTGTACGTCCACAATTTTCCAATCACCATGTCCTTTCACTGGTTGGAGAACATCTTTCGGTGATAGACAAGGGTTGTTACATTTTTGTTCCAAAAATAAAAAAATAAAACTAATATAAGAGGTAGGTGGTACAAGTTTGTCAAAAGGGCTGTTTGCGTGATCGACATCCACAACAGGGCTCTTTTTCTCAAAAGACATATCTATGTCGCTTGGTTAATGAGCTCTCAATCTTGTCCTTCTCCTCAGGAAGTGGTGTCGAGCGCCAAAGAGACTTCTTCCTGGTCGAAATTAAGACCTAGATCAATGTTGAATCGTGTCATTCATTTTCCATTGTCTTGAATCCAAAGTCCATGCATGAAAGGGTTATCCTAAATGTCTCATATTTTGATATTGTCTTTGGTTATCCCTTGTCACTGGATTTTTAGGTTTGCCCGAGTTACTTCTCTCCCTCTCTTTTTGACAAGTTAAGATGAAGCATTCTGTCTATCTCAAGAGAAAATTTGTCAGACAAATTTTTTCACCAATGTTTTGCGTTTGAGGTTATATTTGACATTGTCGTTTGGGATGAAGAAACTTTGTGAGCTATTGAAGCCTAAATGGTCTTGGTTATCATAATGGTTTATTACTTTCTAAGATTGAGGTTAGTTCAAGCATTGGGGGGGCAGGTTCTGTTGGGTCTCGATTAGAGGCAAACCTACTCACACTTGGTGTCGTGAGTCAATGTGGAACATATAAGTGTTTTTCGGGGACTTTCTGTTTATTCATCCTAGCTTCTTGACTAAACAATACCTAGACCATGCTTATATTCTAGTACATATTAGTCTATTCTCTACTATTCTTAAGAAGGTTATGCTAAAAGTGGGGTCTTCATTTTTCCAAATTTTTTGAAGAGAATGTGATGGCTCGTCATTACTATCATTCTCACTTCCCGCTTCCGACTCAATAAGGCTATTCTTCGTCACATTCTTCTCCGAGATTTTACATGGAATCGAGTAGCCCATCTCGTTCAATAGAGGGTAATTCTTCTAGCCCATCACCTTGCAATGGTCGTTTCTCCACTAATCATGTTGTCGAACCTATTGGGCATGTTTCAGTCCAGCTTACGAACATACAAGCTCCTAGCCCTAAAACATCTACACTTCCATTACAATCGTCGAAAGCATATCTTGTTTATACATTTGAACATACTATATCACGTCCCTATGCAAGCAATTTTGACGCAACTTTCTCTTCCTCTATGAAATCAACTTCAGCATTATGGGACTATTGTAAAGAGTCAGATGCTCGAGCTGTATGTCCAACTGAAGAAATTGAACGACTTCGAGAAATCGAGATCAATCAATCTGGAGATAAAAGTCACTCAAATTATTGATTTATTAACTTTTTTCAAACATCTTCACTTTTGGAGGAAATAAATTTGAAAGACATTTGTCCCATAAAATTTTATTTGTTTACATTTTTGGAGTAAAAAGTACAATCAACAAACGCTTAAATTAAGTCAACTCTCGGGTCATGGATTAGGAACTTTCGCGCTCAAGTTCATTAGCTAGCAACTTTCAAGTCATCAACCAAAATTTTTGTCACTCATTTAAGTTGGTCGTGTGCCAAGTAGAATTGTAAACTATAGAAGATTGGTAAACTATTGAGTGTCAAGTCAAGTTGGTCATCCTAGGATAGCGTTTAACCATTGTTGTTGGAAAAACATTGAAGCACATTTTTAGGATGCTGTCTTACACTATCGCGAAATACAATTTGTCATGAAAAGATTCATGCTGAGGCTCAATCCAAACATTTCTCCATCACAATCAACTAATCAAAGGTCAAAATAAGGACGAAGACTCTCATGACTTTATTTGCAATCCCAAGCAAGACTCCTAAATCATTGTAAAAGCTTTCAATGACAACTCAAAAGCTAGACCTATTATGAAACCTCAGGGCTCAGACAACTTCTAAGATTTCACTTTTCTCTCACTTTAAGAAATTTTTTTTTTAAATTAACTAATTGAGCACGAAGCTCTCACCTAACAAAACAGTTTTGATCAAGCCCTTGCTTAGTTTTGGATAAAAATACAACTCAATGAAAGAAAAAGGGTGCAAGCATTACAAGTCTCATGAAGATAAATCGCTACAGGCACATACGTTAACATCTTTCTAATTTTTATTCATTTATCTTTTTGTCATTACAAGTTCATTTCAAGTCAAATTTGATACACATATAAAATGTTGCACTCCTTGCAACTAAATATTTTTATAAGAGACAAAAGTGACACCCAAACTTATATTTCAAAACTAAAGCGATATCTACAATACTATGAAAATGAGATAAACAAATATTATGACGAAGAACAGGAGTATACCAACATGTCAGTTAATGAGGTTGCTCATTTATTATTTTTGAAGAGTACAAAATTTAAACAATTTTGATGTAAATCCACTGTTTTAAAATTTCAAATTTATACCCAAACAGAATTTGAGTTGATTGATAATTATAAGATTTTGATTCATTTTTTATTGAGTTTCAAATTTGTACCTAGAGCTAACGCAACTCCACAATTATTTTTCATAAGACTTGTTCATCTTCTATACTTCAAAACGAACCCCGACCTGAAAACTAAGCATAGCATTGTGAAAATGAGATACATGAAATGTTGAGAAATCCAAAATTTGAATTTGAATTTAAATCAAATTCAAAAGCAATCAAAATATGCTTAGAACATTATTTCAAAAATAATAATAATAAATTGGAAAAATGAGAGCCTCAGAGATCTTGGTGGAAAATAATCATCAGTGGACAAAAGCCCATCAAGAGTAGCAAATACTTATATTACATCACCGGCACTCAATTAGTCCAACATTTATATATCAAAAAAACTACAATAATAAAATTGAAATTTGTTGAGGTCATGATAGAGTCAGAATAAAGGTTGAATCATATTTTCCTTGGAAAATTCATTGGGAATCCGAATGATTTCTTTCATCACATCAAAACCATGACCGAATGTTTCAAAAAACATTGAAAAATGAGAAAAAGAAAGAGAGATTGGTGTGTGTGTGTGTTTGTATCTACCTTGTCACCGGAAAACCCTAGAAGAAGAGGATAACCAGAGCTAAAGGTAGAGCGTATACGAATGGTTAGTTCGTGGATACGCAGGCTTTCCTGTTGCCTGACGATAGATTCTCCGACCCATTCATTGGTCTCAGATCACAGAATTGCAATTATCAGGCTTCGCATCTATAAAGATCTATATCAATATCTACCAGAAGAACAGACCATGAAGAAGACGAAGCCAGATCTGAGATTCATAGCTTTGTTTGTTGACTGTGAGTTGATGAGAGACGTATCGCATAGGTATGTATATATAGGAAGCGGAACCCTGCAAACCCTAGAAATAAGTGAATAACCAGTTGGATCTTCGATTGGCCTGAGGCTTGGATATCAGGATATGGACCTGCTAAAAGCCCACCCATTAGTTTCAAATTCTATGGGATTAAAAGGTGAATAAGGTTATTGAATTTTCAAAAAAAAAAAAAAATAAGCACACAAGTTAATATTTTATTACTTCAAATTTAATGACAAAAAAAAAAGTTTGACAAAGAAAAAGACTGAAGTGGTTCGCAGACCACCCGAATATATAAAACTGACATGAGTCACAATGCTTAAAACATCATTAATAATCAAGTTAAAGACATTATATTTCTTCCCATCAGCTTGAATAATAAGGTTGAAGACACTAAAATTTCCTCATACAGTATAAAGAGCACGAACAACTGTCAACGATTAAACTTTAAGTTTAAATCGACCACGTGGAGTACTCTGTCAACCGTCTCTCATCACTATCGTGTATGTTATCTGATCTGACAACAAACTAGAAGGTTGATCCTATGACTTTGACCAGATCACCACTTTCCAATCCCCCTTCTCATTTTATGCAATTGTCTCTTGTTTTCCTGCGCACACTCCAACAAAAAAACAAACTGCAAATCTACATCGTCATTATGAAAACCCTAACAAAACATTAGTTTACTATCAAAGCAAGAACTCACTATCCAAATAAGAAAGACCGCAATTTGATATATGCAAATCCAAGAAACTGTCATCACTTTGGAATCAAGAGCAGTCGTAGCCGAACATAAATTATATCTAACTCTCAAAACGGGAGACAGAAAGAGAGGCACAAATCCTCGAAACCTTATTTAGTTACTCTCAAATGAATGTCATGTTCCAACTGCATTTTTGTTACAAAGTAAATGTCTTATTATTTTTAGAAAGTATTTTACAGCGTATTTTTTATTGGAAGTTAGTCATGCGTAATGCCCTTTTAAAAAAAATGTCAATATTATATTTATAATAAGTTAATTAGTATCCCTCAAATTTGTTACAAAATATGTGTGTTTGAATATAAGATGAAATAAACAACACTAACTAACATTTCCTTAAAAAAAATAATCAAAACAGAAAGGATGACATTTTTTTAAAGTGGAGTGAGTGCATATATACTCGAGTTTGACATTTTACAAGTTGTGCTTTTAATTTTTCTTTTAAGTTGTATAATTCATACTTGATTATACCTTAAAGTAAAACTAATTGAGCTAATGACGAGATAACATGTGGCATTGAATGTCATGTCATCAACTATAGTTAAATGTGGTAATTACATCCAACCTTTATGTATTAGACACCGAAGACACATAACCCTTAAAACTATCAAGCTTGACACTCAACTCTCATGTACTTGGCAAAGTACTGTTCAATCAGTTAAATTTAACTGAAATACATTATCTCTCCTCACATGTCTTACACATGGCTTTGTTTATTATTGAAATATCATTTTCTCTGTGATTTGTTGATTAATTTGTGAATTAATTATGAATAATTAAGAGCAACACTTAAGACATGTGAGGAGAGGAAGTGTATTTCAAGGGCAAAAATGGGATTCCAATAATAAACAGAGTCATGTGCAAGACATGTGAGGAGAGAAGGTGTATTTAAGTTAAATTTAACTGACTGAACAATACTTTGTCAAGTAGATAGAGACTGAGTGTCAAGCTTGATAGCTTTAGAGGATTATGTGTCATTAGTGCCAAGTACATAAGGATTGAATGTAATTACCCATAGTTAAATTGGTTAAAATCGGATTGATCTTGAACAAACGTCGGGTTGAGTAAATCATGTCAACCCGTGGTATTGGAAGTCAAATCATTTGTCAAGTCAATTTAGTCACACCTTTGAGTCGACTATGAACAAAGGTAAGAGTTTGGTTCACATGCAATCAGCAAGCTAAGGCCAAGAGACACGAGGACAAGTCTGCAAAGCTATATGCGAACAACTTGGTCGGAGCTTAGGAAGCACTTTATCTCTTTGAGAAAACACACTCTATCCTCTCCGAGAAACACATTATTTTCATGAGAAGCACATTGTGCAAAAAGTTTTGTCCTGAGTATAAGGATCATGACAAAGACATCAGTCAAAACAAAAGTACCTTCCTCTTTTTAAGTTGGGAGCCAAATTCTCACTCCAACAGAATTAGGAGAGCTCTTGGAGAGTGGGGGAAACAAAACTTTGAGCAAAAAGAAGCCAAGTTTGCATGTCCTCCTACATTTAAAAAATCATCTCAATTTAAAGTTTAAGCTGATAGTTGAAGGCCCAATATTAATTTTGCACTCTAACAGCACCAAATTCTCTATCAATCACACGTCGTCATGAGAGTTGGAGCTCTATAAATAGATTCATCCACCAAAAATAAAATCACAACTTAGCTCATGCAAGAATTGAACTTTTTGAATTGCACAAGAATCATCTCATCCGTTCTTCGAACAATTTTTCGAGTTTTTCCGAATGATCTTCGAACATCTTCATATCTTCAAGTTCACATTATAAGTTTGTGTGGAGATCATAATTGTCACGTCGGAGGGAGTCTCCCAAACACTCATCCATAATTTCTGCTAACGATGTGTTTATCTCAACTTGCAGGAAAATAGGTCACGGTTCCAAGACAAGGAGCTCTGACCCAAAGCACTGAGTACCTAGACACATGGAGTAAGAGTAAGCTAAGACGGCGTCGTAGTCAAACCTCATATTTTACCGAGTAAAAAAAGTCAAATCAATACCATATTCATCCCCAAATGAGTGTCGTATTTTTCTTTTATTTTTGTTCTTGTTTATTTTCTTGTGTTTTTATAAAGTTAGTTATGCATGAATCACATATATTATTCTTATAATAAGTTAGTCAATATTTATCGAGTTTATCACAACATTTGTCCAAGAATTTTACAATTCGAACAACTACTCATTAAGTTGTTTATCTTATTCGGTTTCGTTCACATTCTATAGTCCATATGCATGACAAGATAAGGTTAAAGCCATCATCAGTTTCAGCGAGGAGTTAAGACCATCAGGTTGCTAAGATTTGATAGGAAACAATGGCAATGAGAATTTTGCTAGTAACATCTCATTCGCTAAAGAAAGAACCAATGCTGTGCTTGTGCAGATACATATCAATCACAAATTCATAGCCTGTTTCCAATAAGCATATCTGCCTTAAACATGGCACATACTGGAGGACACTCAAGACTAGATGGAGATAAAATACTACAAGATCTTCAACATTAGCAGTATATAAAGACCCATATTACAACATAAATCATATACAATACACTGCTCTACTTTTGCATATTGATATTCACTAAAGCCCCTACACGTTTTAATGGACACTGCAAACCTCTAATCATGTATTCCACAGTGTCTTGGCTTTACACAGATACATCTGCTAAAGGAGAAGAAGAAAAGAAGCTGTTTCTCAAGATCGTTTTTTTCCCAAAATCTCCTCAATTGTTACTTCTGAGTTCTTCTGATAGGGCCGAGCCAGAGTAATAGGCTCTAATGCCTTCAGTTCATACTTCAGCGAACACTTGCTGCTTTGCTTCTGGAGCAGCCTTAACTCCAGTTCCTTTGAAATCCTTAATGTAAGTACTGAGACACCCATTGATAACACGCGGTGCCGACCCATCACAGAAGCGTTTCGCTATATCAACAGCCTTCATGCAGGTAGATTAAGATATATTCAATAGAGTGGATATACAAGTAGGTCATAACATGACAGAGAGGGATGCTGGAAAGTTAATCATGTAGCAGAAGAATACCTCGTTAATGACAATCTGGTGCCTTGTTCCCAGAACCGTCATTTCGGACATTGCCAAATGGAGAATGCTGAATTCCAAAATCCTGCCAGCTGGCTCATTCTGAAATTTATCGATAAAGAAGATTAAAACACATACAAAGTGGAAAATGGCTCACGTCTTAAATGGTTGAATAATGTTAATCGTTAATCCTATCAACCGTGAGGATAAGAATCTTGCATCAGGTCTCCATGCTCACATCCGGGAAGATGAATTGTGCATGGTAACTGCTCGAATTGATACTTTAGACTCATATATATGCATACACACTCAACTAACCACTGAGAGCCATGCATGAACTGCATGACAACAGGTTCTAAATTGACCACCAACCTTAAACAAACTGCTATTCTCTGCGCTAGGTACTGCTTCTATGGCATATGATTGATCTACAATAAGTACTGTATGTCTAAGAAGTAGAAAAGACAGCAAGAATTAAGCAATTCATAACAATTTTTTTTTTATAGTGTTTTCAGACCTTCCAATTTTCTGGGGCAATTCTGTCAATGACTGCAACATGATTGTTCCAACAATCCATGACCGCAACCAAAAGTTTTCGGGTGAAACTGCAATGAAGAAGAAAAAAACTCATAAACAAGGTTAGCTCTATCCAGAAAGACTGTAGCAACATACACCTACCCCACTGTAGGCAAAAACCATTCATAGTGGAAAGGGAAAATTAATAAATCTATAAAATAAGGGGATTTACCGCAGAATTAGTTTGCTGTATACTAACTTTGGAGGAGCTGTCAGCACTTCTGCTTCTGAGATACAAGAAACACAAATTAATTTCTTGTCAGCCTTGTGACCATGAGGTCACAGGTATGGATAAAGAAAAAAAACTATGCAAAAGCAGGGGTAAGGCTGAATACATGAATGTCCCTCCTTAGACCTAACTGTTATGAAAGCCTCGTGCATTGGGACTCACTTTTTTAAACAATAATTAGAACAAACCTCGTAAATGAGTGTGGTATAATGTTACCTTTCAGAAAGGATTTACATGTTAATGAAACCTAAAAGTTATTAAACCAAATTCCAATAACTAGCCCAACAAAATAGTTAGTAGCCATGTTCCCTTTTTGCGGGAATGCCATAAATCTCCAGGAATTTTTGCAGCTATACATTACTTGCTCAAAGTATTTCTACATAGTGATTAGTGATGCCAAATTCGATCTGGATATGGGGACTTTGCATGTATGACTCTTATACGCCATGCTTACTTTCTAAGCAATAAGGCAGCGAAGAGGTGTGGTAAACAAAGAATATTGAGCAAGCACTAGTGGACCTAAGTAGCACCATCTGGCCAGAGAGAGCAAGTTTGGATTCTTTTTCTCCCTCTCTACGAAAGTCAAACTAACAACCATAAATGCATATACTATTCCTACACACAGAGGTCTATTATTTGTCGGGTATAGTACACATTTGAGAGGCAAGCAGTTAACTGCTATATTTGCCGATGATGACGACAACCTCATATAGATGGTCCAATTAGTAACTAGGCTCTAGTGTAATAACACCAATTCAACTTAGATCAAAGTTCAAACACTTCACAGCTCTGCAAAGAAAGAGTCGACATTGAATGGAAACGGTATTTTAAGTTGTTCTCATTCCAAAACACACACAATACATTTCGTAAGAAGAAGGTAACGGTTTTGCTATGAACCAGTCTAATGCTTATTTTAATCATAAGAATAACAAAGTGCGCTTGAATACCATAGCATGCTCAAAACAGTACGAACTTATCTTTCAGGAGAACATTTATGCACTTGTTCATGATCATGGTTTAATTTTTAAGATGCATTTTTCGGGAAATGTCAGTCATATAATAAATCAAGTTCTCTAATTGTGACACATTTAATTACTCAACATGTAATAACCAAATAACATAAAGAGCTAGAGAATTAGAACAAATAAATCATAAGATGTCGAAATGGGTGGTTACCAATTGCGGACTCCTTTTCAATATCACGCAGCAGCTCATCCTCTTCTTCAGTTGTCTCCGTTTTGACAGGAGGGCCTCCAAAACTCATGGGGTTGTATTCCAATAGACTCTCTTTGTCAAATTCATAACCCGGCTCTGAACATGCAAAACATTGGCAAGAAAATGAGATAACCATAAACCTTCATGGGTTTAGCCAGAATTGGCTAATATGCAGCCTTAAACACTTTAAATAATAACACAAAACTACCTCTTCTGGCATTTACTCGCCTCTCAAATAGGCGAATAGGGTCAGACCCTTCTAAACACGAAGCATAAACAATTGACCTGCCAATGTCATCAAACACTATCACTGTTGAACCCAAATTGGGTATCTGAAAAAAGTTCAAATTTTGAAACTTTCTAGTTTCCCAGTTGCTAAAAACAAACAAAGTTCACAATTGTCCTCCATTTTCTCAGAAACCAAACGGAGGGGGAAGAGAAACATACAGAGCGAGCTCGCGGGCGGCTCTGGGGCTGCCGAACCTGCCGCTCTTGTCAATCTTCGGCAACATTTCTTTCCCGTTTGTCGTCGCCGACGACACAGAGTCTACTGACTTCTCCAGGGCCTCCTCCGCAGCCAAAAACGAGGTGCGAAGCGAGCTTCGAGGGCACGAGACGGAGACACGGCTTTTGGGCCAGGAATTGGAAATGAAGGTCAAAACTCGGCATGTCCTTGAAGAAGCAAAAGAAGAGGACGAAGAAGAAGAAGAGAATTGAAAACCCAAATGGGATTTGGGGTACGAAGAAGAAGAAAATGTTAGAAGTGAGCTTGCCTCCATTGTTGTCTTCCTTGTTCGAGCTCAGAGCTCTGTTAAACCGATAACAAATTTGACAATATCTTCTTCGTGTTTATTATATCCGAGCAAAAGTATCTCCTGCCTTGAAACGACGACGTTTTTATGTGTGGCGTGGTAACCGTCCGACAAGATGGAGGACCTAAACGACATGTCGTTTTGCTGACTTTTTTCAAAGGCACTTCTACTATGAGAATGTATTGCCTCACTACTATATTAGGTTTTCGTTTGATAACACTACTCGTGTAGAAAGAAGTTGGATGTTGCGAGAGTGCTCGCTGAGAGTTTTCAGATGAAAAAGAAGATTATGTTTGGTAAATTAGAAATTGAAAGTAGTTTGATGTAAAATTTTGTTTGAAAATTTCATAACCGGAATGAGATTTGAAACTTGAGACTTGACATTTAAGAAAATTCACACTCAGAAGAATTTTGACACGAACTTGAACACTATGCTAGAACAAGAAGACTCGCATTCCTAGTGTGTTTACGTTGACGAAGTCAAAACTATTAACTATCATTCTAGAGATTTTCTACATATATTTAAATTTTATGTAAAATAATTTATTTGACTATATATTGTCATTTGTGCACTCTTTAATTATTACAAATAATAGTGGTATGTATTCTCTATGATAATATAAATAGAATAGGATCCCTCTTTCTTACCAAGAGGGGGATATTTATAAGCTCTTACCAACCAGTTTCACACGCCGGCGTATGATTGGTTGATGGAAAGTATGAGACCCATTTGGCACATTAAGCCCATTTTGTGATGTTGAGCTTCTTGCTCTCCAGATGTCGAGGAAGCTTGCGCTCCGTGGGGAGGCTTGATCTCCAAAGGCAGGGTCGTTGAGGTCGAGGCCTAAGGAGGCCTTGTTGGAGTAGTTTATACTATCAGAAGTCATCTTGTGTTGATGAGGAAGCTTTGTGACACATGTGACGTCTTTGTAGTATTGCGGACGGATGTCGTGACATTTGTGTTGCATGTTGCGATATTTGTGTATGTTTGGGATCACGTTCAAGCCATTGTTCCACTCTTCGCAGAAGCTTGTCCTTCGTAGGGAGCCATGCTTCGAGAAAGACTTAGTGTAGTTCATAGTTTTGGATTCACTCTTTTTATGGGGAGCTCTTTGTTGTATTTGCTTTGCTAGGTAAGGTTAGACTCAGTGTGGAGGCATTGCTCCGTGGGAAGCTTCTTACTGCATAAAGTGGCTTGTCGTGGTAAGTGGACATTTCGGAGGAACTGAGATTGCGGGACTGGACCTTGGGTAAGTGCACTTTGGAAGGAGTCGCAACATTGGTGACAAATGTCATGACATTGGTGATGGATGTTGCGACATCTGTCTTCCCAAAGTCGACTTCTCCGACGGGAAAGACATGTCGCAACATGAGTGATGGATATCGCGACCTTGGTGTGATGACCTTCATTTTTTTGTTTTTTAGTGGGCTTTCGAAGCTCCCACTTGCCACGATTCGCCCCGAGGGTGTTTAGGGATTTTGGGTGAGTGAATTTATGGTTTGGAGGCCCTTCGGGTCTAGGATCAAAAGTGATAGTGTCGAATCGATTCGAGTTGCTTACGTGGCGTCGAGGCGGCCACATGTCTTCATATTATTAGTTTTGAGACTATGATTTTTCAAGTAGCATCACTATTAAAAGAGGTAGCAAGTCAAACACCACTAGCATAAAGCTGATAATACAAAGATAGATCATATAAAAGATGAAGTTAAATGATTAACATTGTGTCTTATTTTTACCATCGTTAATAATTTTATTTAAATTTAACATATTCAACCAAGTACAACAAGTCGCAATATGCAATCTTATCAGTTTTGTACACGTCACCGATGCTCTCAAGAAAACGCTCTCTACGACGTTTTACCTCTCCAACACTTAAAATAGGCAACCCAAATAAGCTCTAAGACTCAAAAGTGTTAAATCTTCAAACTTCAAATCCGATTTTGGGTTTCAAAAAATTTGTCCCTCGGCCCAGTCCAAAACGACGTGATTTGAAATACGAGTCAAAACTGTCTGTCGTTTGGTCCCGTCGTCCCCGACTCGCCCTTGCACAGTACAGGACTATCGCAGCAGGTTATCGAGAGTGAGAGACCGATACATCATTGTGTTCGCGTGGGCGAGACCTTCACTGTTCTGCTTCATTCCTGCAAAGATCTCCTATTTTTCTATTCCCAGAAGAGATATTTACAGGCCATTTCAGTAGTGTAAGATGAGAGTAGATTTCAATTGCATCTCCCTCCTATTGGGTTTTCTATGCATTGTTTCCATTGCTGGATCGGCCTCTGCTGCTACTCCCACTGACCCATTTCTTGGAATTGCTCCTCAAGGTCATTTTCTTATTTATTGACTTTTCTATTTTGCAATGTTTTTGTATTCAGATGTGTTTTTTTTAATCGGAATTTTCGGATTTCCAGATGAGAAATATTACCAGTCATCAGATACGATTTGGTGCAGAGATGGATCAAACAAATTCACCAGAGCTCAGCTCAATGATGACTTCTGCGACTGCCCTGATGCCACCGACGAGCCAGGTCTTGCATTTTTGTTAAAAATTGATTTTTCTTGGTATGCTATTGGTTTAGGCGGTGTGTTTAGATCTTCTGTTGTGGGATTTTCATTTTGGATTGTTAGTTTTTGCTTGATTCTAGTTTCTTTACTAAACCAATTTTTAGCTGATTTTTGTTTACTATATCATCTGTTTGGAATTCTAGGTGCTTGCATTTACTCTGTTTACTGATTGTGATGATCTATTTGTTTATTTTGTGGGTTGCAGGAACATCAGCATGCCCAGGTGGAAAATTCTATTGTCGGAATGTAGGACATGCTCCGCTTCTGTTATTTTCTTCTCGGGTGAATGACGGTATATGTGGTAAGTATAATTTTCAAGCCATTGCGCACTAAGATTTAGGCATTATGGAATAAGAGTTTCCATATCACTTTCTTCTTATTAGAAACTATTACAATGAACAACGAGAAACCAACTTCAAGTTCTGATGCCAGTCATTCAATACTTTATTACTTAGGTTTGGTATTTCTTTCCAAGATGCACTGTGGTAGTTATTATATATGCATGACGCACACAAGCAATTCAAATCTGATGAACTCTAACTATATGATTGAGGTTCCTTCAAATTTTTAGATACTATGATGTTGAGAAAACTATATCTATGATAGTAAGGTATTATATGGGAAGTGAACTGAATGCATCACATATATGGAAGGAATACCAAGATAATTGAATACTTACTTTTGCATTCTAATCCAACTGCGAATGTCGAGTAGTCTTAAAGTTATTTTCACCATGAAGATGTGCTAAAGAAATTATATTAATTTATCTAACTGCCAAAATTTCCACGTTTTTATTCATAATTGAACTAGTTGTTCTTACTTTCCTATGTTTTGAAATCCTCAATGCCCCATTCTTTTGAGTTAGGGTGATATTTTAGAAATTCCATATGCTTTCCAGGCTTCTTATGAGAATTTCGTGGGCATTGTCACATTGCCAGTAAAGGATGAACCACAAAGCAAATGTTGTTATGGTGACGATAAAAAATATCCCCCCCTCCTCTCATAGAACACTAAACTTGAGAAACTTTAAAGTTTCGCTGGTTCTTCCTTATGTTCTCTTCTACAAGCCACAATAAAAAGAATGTCTCGAAAGTGGAGTCCAGTAATAGGGTGAAGGGAGCTAGCAGTCCTTGTATCAAGAGCCAACATAAATAGAAAATAAGTGTCATGTTTAATTTGAATAGAAGTGTTCACTTAAATGATGTTTTGTGTATGATAAGAAAACCAGTGTGATATTGTTGGTAATTAATATACATGCACAGTTGTAGATTGAAATGAAGATGCTCTACCATATTGCACTATTATTGCTCTTTCATTCTTATTTTATTTTCTTTGTGTCATCTGACCATGATGAGTAGATTGCTGTGATGGAAGTGATGAGTACGATGGTACAGTGAAGTGCCCGAACACGTGTTGGGAGGCTGGAAAAGCGGCTAGGGATAAGTTGAAGAAAAAGATTGCCACATATCAGGAGGGTGTTACTATACGAAGGCACGAAATTGAACAAGCAAAGGTAGCTTTGGCTAAAGATGAGGCTGAACTATCAAAGTTGAAAAGTGAGGAGAAAATATTGGCAGGGCTTGTTCAGCAGCTTAAAGGTTTATTTTCTTTTCCTTTAACTATATCCTGTCGTCTTAATTAATACTTCCTTTGAATTATTTTTATCATCAAAACTGTTATCATCTCTTCATTGTGCCCAACCATTAGGTTTCATGTATCACTTGAAAAATATATTAACCAAATAGAGTATGTTTGTGCGTGTGCTTATTATATTTTATTTGTTACTCCCTCTGTCCCAAAAATGAGTGTATTGGTTTCTATTGTGAGAAAATTTAAGGATAAGTTAGTGTTGTAAATTTTCTCGTGTCCTTAAAGACATGTGTTGTAACGAACTCAAGGAATACTAACTAACTTAGTATAAGTATACTATTGGTTTTCATACACAACTAACTTCCTGAAATTGGAAAAAGGACTCATTTTGGGACAAAAATACAAGACAAACATGACACTCATTTTGAGACGGATGGTGTATTTTTTATTTATCACAGCTGAAATTGTAGAAAGTGAAAGCTACCTAAAGGTGGACTGGCCGGACACTGACACCATCGAGATGTGAACCAAGTAGTGTACATTGAGTCTTTCTAGGTTATTTATTCTATTCATTGGTAGCTTTTGATTAAATGATCAAATGATTACGGACTGTTGGCGGCTTGTCTCTGAGTTTTATTCTCTCTCCATAGATTATCCATCTTTCTTAGTTCTTATTTCTTTTCTCTATTCTCTCTGTAACCGCATCACACTCTCCCACTCTTTTCCTACATTTTGTGTTCTGCTTTGAGTCCCTACATCCCTTATTTCTCTGTAGTCTGTACGGCGTACGCACTTGCCTTGCATCAAAACCTCATACTTAGATCATAGATATTCATATGTGAGATTTCTATACGTAATTATTCTTTTTCTTGATCAATCTTGTAGAGCGCAAAGAACAAATTGAAAAGGCAGAAGAGAAAGAGCGTTTGCAAAAAGAGAAAGAAGAGAAGGAAAAGAAAGAAGCCGAGGAGAAGGTTAATCACGAGGAAGCTGAGCAAGAGAAAAGTAAATCAGAGGAGGAGGCTGAGCAAGAGAAAAGTAAACCAGAGGAGGAAGCCGAGCAAGAGAAAAGTAAATCAGAGGAGAAAGCTGATAGTGAAGACAAACCAGTGGAAAGTATACTTGATGATGAAATTGGGATTATAGAAGATTCTCCTTCACATCAGGTTAGCCCCGTGCTGTTTGCATATTCAACTTTCTCTAAAACATACCTGCACTTTTAGTTTCGTTATTTTAGTTTTTTATCGCCTTGTTCTATGCTCTTTGGAAAATGAGATTACAAAATGGCTAATTATCACTGTTATTACTTGTTTATTATAATTTCTGGGTGCATTGGGATAGATCTTTATATAGTTTTATATGTGGTTCCATTTTTATTTGTTTTGTAGATAAAATGAAATGACTCCGGCCAGTGATGTTTAACATTGCATTTTTGTATCATTAAAATATAATACATCTTAAATCTGGTCTCTTTCTCTCTCTGGAGTTAAATTGCTAAGTCTTGAAGACATGTGGTCTCTTCTATTAAAGCCCAAATACATCATGCATTACAACAAATCTGAAATTAGTAGAATTTGCTTTGACTTTGAGTCCTCTCCTTTGGTTATTCTTTTGTAAATTAGTCACTAAAGGCACACTTTTAAGCTTCTCAGAATCTTAACTAAACTACCTCTAATATCTGCATTTATAATCTTATATAAATAACAATTTTTTTGTCAAACTGATCATTCATTTGTATAATTCTGCCTATGATGTTTGTACGATGTGCATATAACCATATGTATGTTTAAGACATGCTATATATTGATCAGTCACTAATCTCTGGTTTTGCAAATAAATCTTTTTCCCCTCTAGCTCTCATGTCAAGAGTGATCTAATACTAATAGCATGTGAAGGATGCTTATTATGAGGACTTAGAAAATAGAAACTGAATAATCTCCAGATTTTGCGTCAAATGGTTAAATTCAAAATTTTATATTTTTAATCTTTATCAGCAAATAGCTCTACTGCAGTGGTGCTTTGACAGCTAGATAATGACCTGTTTGTTGGCATACTTGTAAATATAGCATGCAGAAGTGGACAAGGAAAACATTATTTTTCCAGAAGAAAGCAAAGAAGACTCTGCAGTTGAATCTAAAACCAATCTTGATGCTGGAAGCAAGGACAAGGGGCCTCTGGATGAAGTAAAAAAAGTGGTAATTTTCTCTATTTCTCAGTTCTTTTGATAGGGAATCTGTATTTCTTGCATTCATGTTCTTTCTGACAAAATCTATTTGAAGAAAATTATTTAAGGAAATTAGAGTTAAAATATTGAGTTTGTAGAAGACCAATTCAACTAAAAGGTTAAACAGATAGTTGAAGGTCCAATATTAAATTTACACTCTTAACACGCCCCCTCATGCGCAACTTCATAGTCTAACATGTCGCCCTAACATGCAAGCCCAATATTGCTTTGCACATGGACCACGCACCAGTTTATTTATTTGTTTATTTATTTTTGTTTTTTATTAACATTTATTTAGTTAGGGTGGTGGTAGGATTCAAACTTGTGACTTCTAGGTATACAAGGCTATGATACCATGTAGAAGACCCATTCAACTATAAGTTTAAGTTGATAGTAGAAGGTCTAAGATTAGTTTCATACTCTAACATGCCCCCTCACGTGCAACTCTATACTCTAGCAGAATTATATTACCCAGAAAAGGTAACCTTGCTTGTTGATGCACTAGGGTGAATATCACTCAACACTTAGGGAGAAAGATGGGAAAGAGGTAATGGGGTCAGTCAGTCAATACACTGGTGATAACTGATTGGGGTACCTCAATGTTCTGACTTTATATTTGCTTCTTAGAAAGCAATGTTATTGTTACTCTGAGTATTTGTTTGCCTATACCGCTGGCAGGCGTGTTCACACACAAAGGGACAAGGGAAGAAAAATATTATTTTGGGTTTTGAGTCAGATTGTATGAGATCATAACTCATAAACCAAGTTTTCATTTTATCTGGATTATTTCTTCCTAGTTTCATCATTGCTAGTGTCTTCTGCCATAAGAGCAAGAATATGTTACAAATATACCACCAAAAATCATAGTTATATACTTATATCTGTGCAATTGAACTAGTATTCATGAAAGTACATGCACATAATATAGTATTAGTGTCTTTTATGGCTGTAGTGTGAAATCACATAAGACTAGCTCGATGTTTCCAGTGAGCCATTAAACCCCACAATGCCAAACTCCTGTATGTAATGTAATTTACAACGTACTTGGCTGTAGTTTATTCGTTTATTCATTATTGTCTTTTTATTTGATTTGCGTCCTTAGATTTGTTACTTAAAGTTAGCTTTGGTGCAGTTTTGAACACTCCCAAAACTGCCTCTTACAGTAAAGATGGTACAGATTGATGATATTCATGTCTCTCAAGTCTCAACCCTATAATAGTGTACACTTTACATCGCACAGTCCAGTAGAAATAGTTGTTTGGTTCTTGTCACTAACTCAAATACACATAGAGCAAAATATGATTTTAACTTAAAATTTGGCCTTTCTTTTTCTATCTATTTGCATTTGCATCTGAGTGATGTTCTTTTTTCTATCATGTTTGTTTGATAATATGGGCAGCCCAATGCAGAAAGCTTCCACCGTTGTGAGGTTCGGGGATGGTCATCTTTGTTTGATAATATAAAACAAAAATAGGATGAGTCAGGTGCTTGTGCTCTGAACTGGGTATTCTCAAGAGTAGGTGGTCTGACAGGCAGCAATTTTTTATGGCAATAATATACAGTACTGGTTTCATTGAAGTGTATCCTAGAAGTAGTGATATCGACAAGTTGGTTGTTAAAAGTTAAAACCTTGAAATGTAGAAAAAGTTGTAATTGTATATATATTATATGATATATTTCACAAAGAAAAAAAGACTCTAAGCAAATAAATCATGGTCAATTAGGTGATGCCCACATCAACGATTAACACCCATACCCGTCCCAATCCGCGGCCCGCCCGGATCCATTTTGTTTGTCTCTTGGCTGAGAGTCTTAGCCAATTTATATTGGCTGAGATTCCTGATACTCATTTCACAAATTCAAATTTACATCATCTGAATCAATTAAGAGATGGAATTCTGATAGCAATAACTTCCCATTCGCCTATATTAAGGCTTCTTTCAAGTTCTCTGGGTAGCCTCGCTTAAGTCTAGGCATAGGCAGCAAATCCTTTTCTATTTATTTCCTCTTTGAAAATTGAAGAGTTCTCTGAAAAGTTTGCAATGTTATTGGAACCTCAATTGTGTGATACTTCAAACTTCACATTTTGGTTTCTGACTTCAACTCCAAATAGACTTTTGATATTCTTTGTAATTATAGGAAAATGATGCATCTGAAGATCCCGAGGCATTGTCAAGTGAAGAGTTAGGTCGCCTTGTTGCTTCTCGTTGGACAGGAGAAAATACTGCCAAGCATAGTGGGGAAAGTGACGTGGCAAAAGATAATCAGCATCCAGTAGATGATGGTGTGATACCAGAGGATGTACATCATGAGGAATATAATAACTATGCTTCAGATACTGACGATGAGAGCTCAAGCTATGGATCATATGATGATGATAATGATGATGTTGAAGATGAGATAGATGAAGATTATTCAGGGACTCATGACTCTAGTTCCTCATACACAGCTGACTCACACGTCGATCCAGATTTTTCAGGTTGGTAACTGCTTATTCCCTGTGAATTTCTTGTCAGTACTTTGGAATCAAGCAGATTGTAACTTTTTTATTGATCCATAAATCTAGAAACTACTAGTGATCCCACCTGGTTGGAAAAGATAGGACAAACTGTTCGGAACATTCTAAAGGCTGTCAATCTGTTTCAGATTCCAGTGGACAAATCAGGTATGATTTGGAAGCTTTATGTTTACTAGTACTCTACCATATAGATATATGCACATAACAAGGTTGTCTGCTTCATTTTTACTTCTGTAGAGGCTGAACATGTGCGCAAGGAATATGAGGAATCAAATTCCAAGCTTTCTAAATTAAAGTCTAGAATATCAACTTTGACCCAGAAATTAAAACTTGATTTTGGTGAGTCTGTGGATTATCTTTCTTCGTGTAAGGCTACTCCACCAATTTTCATGTTAGGCAGTTAGTTATTAAAACCTAATTCATATACTATTTTTACAGGGCCAGAGAAGGAATTCTATTCATTCTATGATCGATGTTTTGAGGGGAAGCAGAACAAGTTAAGAATAATATTTTTTCTTTTAGTTTGTCTCCTCACACAAATAAAAACAAATAAATATGCACATGATCATATTCCTGCATACACGTGCACATGCAGCACATTGGATTTTAAGTTACAGCTCTCGAAACCTTTATCATTTGCTTACCTTTGGATGGTTACATTCTTGCTTCAGATATGTTTATAAAGTTTGCCCGTATAAACAAGCTACACAGACGGAAGGTCACAGTACTACTCGTTTGGGGTAGGTGCTTATGAATCTTATTCTGGTTGTTTCATTTTTATTTCTAGGGTACTCTCTCTCTCTCTCTCTCTCTCTCTCTCTCTCTCCAGGGGAAATTCAAGAACTAGGAAGATCAAATTATGTTATGCTTTGAAAAATTATTGTCTTTCAACCTAGGCGATTCATGTATGAGATTATCTTGTGTCCTAGCTGCTCATTCAGTTGAGATATTACTGTATTCATTATCTCATAATTCATAAATGACTTAAGGCTATCAACATTATCATGGAGTCATGTACTCATATCTGAGATGGTCAAGTTCCTAGTATAAACTATTAATTAGTGGTTGGATTTGTCTTGATTCTTGAAGAACATACTCTGTGCATTACCTTAATTTTGTATTATAAAAAGTCAGAATGTACCTTATATGGCCAACCATGGTGTATGCATCTCTTATTTTTGCTTAACACATGCTCTTTCTTTTTTATGTGTTTACATACTATCCTTTTTTCTCCATATGTAAATAGGAATTGGGACAAATTTGAGGAGGTGAACAAGGTCATGCTATTTTCACACGGTGATAAATGCTGGAATGGACCTGATAGGAGTTTAAAGGTAGTAATTGTTACATTACCATAATGATGAATATTATGATCTGCTGGCCCACATCGGTTAACAGTAATCGTGTTTTCTTCAAGAGAACTGGTTCAGTTGGTCAGGCAATGGGTGATCATGGTTGACCATAAGTTTGTTATCGAGATCTGTTCAGATTGATGTAGTTCCATTTTTTGATGTGTGTGGTGTCACAGGTAAAGCTAAGATGTGGATTGAAAAATGAGGTCACTGATGTAGATGAACCAAGCCGTTGCGAGTAAGGATTTCTCTCCCTCTCTCTCACGATCCCACAATCACACACTTGCACAAAAAGAGAGATTGTCTGCAACTCTTAAATCATCATGATGACAGATATCTGGCGCTGTTAGCAACCCCAGCTCTTTGCTCGGAGGAAAAGCTTAAGGTACCCATTTCAGCTCTTGTAAAACTAGGTGGTAACCTGCTCTAATGTAAATTCCATATTCTAATGGGTGTTTATTATAACGTCGACATGTGGTAGGAATTACAAGACAAACTAGAATTGATGAACAAAGAGCAACCACACGGTGGCCACGATGAACTCTAAATGATCCGGATGTCCGAGTGCTTAAACTGATCCTTGAGCTGTATTTTTTAATGGAATGATTGTCCAACCTTGAAACTCAAAAGAAAAGCACTAGGCAGGTAGCTTAGAGAGTCGCGTTAACAAATGGAACGTCTTGTTGGAGAATTCATGCTTAGGAGAAAAAGTTTATTGGTTACAGGTAGAATACTTATGCGAAAGAGGAGGTAGAGGCTTCCAAGGCGATTATAACAAATCGAGCTCTGTGAAATTATCCGTCATATATCATTGATAAGCTTATACTTTATTTCTGTTTCAAGTATAAATGAAATGATATTAAGAATGAGACTACCAGGAAGTAGAATGTCAGATTTTGGTACTACTACTATTCTATTGTATCAAAATATTCAGGATGGCATGCCTTGAATCTATAGAGCATGGCAAGGCAAGAACCAAATTAACAATTACATCCAAAATCTGCATGCATGGATCATTATTCTAGTGCAAACAAACATAGCAAATTGCAACAATATGAGATATTAGTAGTTGTAGCAATGTAAAATGTGGAAGATGGAAAAGTCAACGTCATATTTGTGGAACACATGACATGAAGAATATTTGGAACACTGCGAGACTGCCGGGCAGCTTCCTCATGTTCGAAAGCCGAAGCTGACCGGCAGTTTTCAAAAATTCTGTTTCAGAGCATCTATATTGAAGGTTCTTGGTGCGTATGTTTAGTTGCAGCACCTGGATTCTATAGGTTGAGGTTTGTTGGTTTTTCTAGAAGAACTCACACTTGAATTGGAACCAAACAAATATTTTCTAGAATCAATGGGTCAAGGTCAGCCCATTGAATTGATGATTATGCAAATCTTTCTAGAAACAATGAAAAAGCAAAATATAAACTTTTATATATATTTTTTCCTTTTCCATGTAATAAAAATAGAAAAAGAAGAAAATAAATGGTATGCCAAAATTTGTCTTTGGAACATAGAATTATACCAAACTTTGTTGCCCGGCCACGCTTTGAAACGAAGATGCTATTCTATATTCTATTGGTCAAAAGCCACCCAACAAAACAACCCAAAACAAGTCTTGTTGGCCAAGAAACCATATTTGATTTAATTTTATTAATGCCACCACACCACCATTTTACCATATTACCCCCATTGGACTATGACTCACACCAATTATATTCATTTTCAGTGCATAAACAAACCCAATAACCCAAGAGTATTAACGCAGTCGGCAACACATGCAACGTGAGTCGGAACACAATCTTGAAAGAGAGATGAATTTAACTTTTTTTTTGGTCTAAACTATGAGGTTCCTGAGCGGGCCCGCACACTTGCGGTTGACATCTTTAAACCGTTTCACCACACTCAAACTAATTCTCATTCGATCCGGGTAGGTCCACAATGGCGGTAAAGCTCTCCCTACCAAATTTTAACGCAACTGCATTTCCTGAGACTCGAACTCGATACCTCAGATTAAGCTGGAACAACCACTTACCAGTTGACCCAAACGTTTGGTGGTGATAAATTTAACTTTGACTTACTCTTAAATATATTAAAATAACTCAAATGTACTAACTATGAGTTTGTGGGCTCACACAAAAACCCCGTGCTATAGACAGGAAAAAAAAACCATGGTGATTTTCTTCTTCTTCTATATATATTAAAATATAGTGGTAATAATTTTATATGACCAAAACAAAAACCAAGTCTGGGTGTGTGATCTGGGTTTCAGATACACAAACTTTTTTCTGAAAAGTCATTGTTAGCGTGAGAGTTGAGAAGAGCCACACAACAACCAAACCAACATGGAAATGAACGGAGGAGTCTCAGATGGTGCGGTGGTGATGGACAAGAAGCCGAAGACCAAGATCGTCTGCACCCTCGGCCCGGCCTCCAGGTCCGTCGCCATGATCGAGAAGCTTCTTAAGGCCGGCATGAACGTCGCGCGCTTCAACTTCTCCCACGGATCTCACGAGTACCACCAGGAGACTCTCGACAATCTCAGGACCGCCATGAGCAACACCGGTATTCTCTGCGCCGTCATGCTCGACACCAAGGTTTGCGTATTTCTAATTCCGCTTCTTCCATCGCCAATCGGATTTGTTCATATGGTTTTTGTTTTGATTTTTAGTGGTTACTGACCGATCCTATCGATTTTGTTCACTGATCCGGGATTTTGGGAGATATGTTCGGTTCGTTGTTTTCATTTTTGTCTGGGATTTGGGATTTGTTTTTTGTTTTCGCTTCTGCTTTTCGTTGTGTGTTGGCTTTTCTGGCGTTTTATGTTCGAGTTGTGACCTTTTCGTGTAATTCCAGGTACGGATGCGGTGTTTTTGTCCTATCTATTGTTTCTTCTTGTATAATCTATTTAGGTTATTTCTATTATTGATCTTCTTTTTTCTGATTTTAATGCATATATGATCTAATTGAATCTGTTTGTGTGTTTGAACTAAGAATTTGTTTATGCTCCATATCTATGGAGGTTTGATTCATTGAGGGATTCATTTTCTGACATTGAAACCATATGGAAACAGAATAGTTGATTGTTGACCTTTTCAAGTCTGTTTTTATTTTTTTATTTTTATATTTATTGGTCTCAATCTCTGTAAAGCTTCTCTGAAGTGCTGTATCCTCTGTCTTTATTATGATGCAGACCTTTTTCATATACAATGGGTGCAAGTTGTTTTTACCTCTTTAATCAGATGCCATAAGCTAAATTACTTGCTCCATCAAACATGGATGAGTTTTTTTTTCCCTGTTAAATCTGTAAATATGTATTAATTTGTTCCACTTTGAGAATGCAATTTATTTTAATTACGCAAGGAAACTTAGAAAGTAAAATCAAGCATGAGATTGTGAAAATCAAACTGATTAGTCAACTCATTACTATGTTTAGACGGGTACAGTAATTAATTGGTGGTGATTATGTTATGTACTGGTGTTTATAACTTCTTTTGACCATAGTATGACAATGTGATAGTGAGTCCTTTATTTTTCAGTTTATGAATGCGTCATAATCTTTAATGTCTCCTTTTTCTGCCTTCATAGTTTCCTTGCTTGGTTCGTAATGAAGACTGTCTTAGTTTTAATTGGTAAATGACGAGTGTTAATTGCGGTATTTAATTTAAATATGAAATGAACTGTAACTGTAATCTTAGTTTAGTGAGCCCATTGTTGAAGGGTTCTTTGATCTTTACTAAATGTTAATTTGTTTTTGCTCTGTTTGTTTAAGTAAGTTCAAAAGATCCAGTAGCTGTTCTGATGACTCTCTCTCTCTCTCTCTCTCACTCTCTCTCTCTCTCTCTCTCTCTCTCTCTCTCTCTCTATA
>JAYMTA010000401.1:0-29802 GCA_036897625.1 Pelargonium cotyledonis | reverse complement strand
TTTGCCTTCCTAGGTCTCGCGTTAGGATCTGGGATGCTTGAAGGGGGACGCAAACTCAGGGGGAGTGTTTAGGTATGTTAGGACGGATGTCATGACAATTATTGCCAAGGCCTTTAAAAAGGAATGATTATACTCTCCCATCTTTAGAATCAGTGATTGTAGGCCTTGGGTATGCCTGGGGTACTCTTTCCTTGTCTAGTTCAATATTTTATCGTTTTGGAAATCACTTTGTACTTACTATTTTAATTTAATAATAAAAGTGTTCTTTCCCTAAAAAATAACCACTGTATGGTAGACCAAGAACATATGTGGGTAAACTTACTATTTAAATTTATCAAAGTTATGTAGTTATGTGTTTAGACGGTGAACCATTTAAATGTGAGATATACCTTTAGACGGTAAATCATAGTTTGTTACATTCAAGGTCATTTGTGTCCCTACAATAATACACTATCAAAATTCTAGTACTGTCTCACCATCTTGATTCTCACATGCTATGGGGGTACTATCGTAATTTCACAATTGTCAGAGGCGCTTCAAAAACCCTAGCTCCATTTGATCTCCTCATAATAGGGTTCGTTCCTCTGACTTCTGTCTCGCTCCAACCCCTCACTAACTGAACTCTCAACCGGCGGCCGCCGCAGCAACAGCTTCTCCGACCTTCACAATGGTCAGTCTCTCACTTTGTCGCTCTCTAGATTTTTCTGTTTCTGTTCTTCTCCGAATTTGCATTCGCAGATTTCATGTGTGTTTTTGTTTTCTCACCTATTCTATGTGGTTCTGGTGTTGGTGTTCGCGCTTTGGTTGGAAATGGCGAATCAGGCAGCAGAGAAGAAGCTATCGAACCCCATGAGAGAGATCAAGGTTCAGAAACTGGTCCTCAACATTTCCGTTGGCGAGAGCGGTGATCGTCTCACCAGAGCAGCCAAGGTATTTTCTCGTAATCCAAGACTATTCTTTTGTTCTTTCGTTGATTTGTTGGTATTGAACTAATGTGGCGTTCGAATCCAGGTGCTGGAACAGCTCAGTGGGCAGACTCCAGTTTTCTCCAAAGGTGAGACTTTTCACTTTGTTTTATTTTGGGTTATAATTAACTGGGTTGTGACTTCATGGAAGCAATAGAGATTCTCAATTGTGTTCTGTTGTTTAGTACTTGAAGTTAAAAAAAAATCATTTTGAGTGCATTCATAGAGTGGATTAATGTTTTGCAGTATACATTTCACAAGTTTTAGTTTTGTGTGTTTTGGAATTGCTTTTATTGGGGGGTGAATATGAAACCGAGTTCATTATTTTTGTCACATGAATCCAAAAGCAATGCATTTGGTGTTCTCCTATTGACTGATTTGTGTATGTAATGTTGAAAGATGTAGTTTTCATTACTATTGTTGTAAGGGGCGGGAAGCTCATTCAGATAAGAAAATGAATGAAATTTGTGGGTTTTGTTGTTCTCCTGTAGTCCTGTTGGTTTTGTGGTCATGTTTGTATGTATATTTGAAAAATGGTGTTTTCCTAACTGATTTTTTTTTTGAATTCCACAAAGGTCATTACTGTTAAAAGAAAATTGAAATGCCACATGGCTGCATGTTTTGTACTATTGAAAATTTCGCTACCACAGTGGATTATGCTTTGATTAGTTTTAAAAAGAACCTTGGACAAGTTTACTAGAATTGAGTTTTGTAAGGTTCTAATGTTTGGTATGTAGTTATGCTTTGAAGCTTTGCTTTTACTATATGCAAGAATATTTTGTACTAAAATTATTATTATATTTTGTGATCAATAGCGAGGTACACAGTTCGATCTTTTGGGATCAGGCGTAATGAGAAGATTGCTTGCTATGTCACTGTCAGGGGTGATAAAGCAATGCAACTTCTGGAGAGTGGGTTGAAGGTGAAGGAGTACGAACTTCTCCGTAGAAACTTCAGTGATACTGGCTGTTTTGGTTTTGGTATCCAGGAGCACATTGATCTTGGAATCAAGTAAGTAGGCATCTCCTTAAACAAGTATTTTACTGACTAGGCATGTACACTTTGGCATGATTGTTGATTTGCAAAGGGATTTTGTGGATGGGGAATCGTATTGTATCGGACAATTGCACAATAACTATATACTTCAATATAAACAACTTAAAGATTCCAAAATGCTTGAAGAAACAAAATTATAAAAGTCAATTTTTGTATCCAATTTTTCTAGACATCATTTTCAGTATTAATATCATGATCACTATCATCCAACATCACCATTTATTCTTCCTCTTCTCCATTCCTGCTACCATCTTCACCACGGCAAAGCAGACGTCTGTTCAGATCGTTGCTACCACAGCAAAAAAAAGGTTAAAAAGATAGTTAGGTTAGGCCTCAATATTAAAGAGGTTATATCGAAAATTGAAACCTTTTTGTCATCATCACAGAAGAAAACAAAGATGCAAACATATTTTTTGTATCTTTTTATCTCCTAACGTGAATTGTATTTTGAATCATGTTATTTGACAACCATGCACTTTGGCAGTTTAGAGAGTTGCATGTAGGTTTGGTTAAAATTGTTAAATGCTTATGTACTTTTTAATGATTTTGTTGGATGCTTGAACTTTGGGTTATGTATTTCGATACATTATCTGCCTGATTGTTCTATGACATGTATGTTGTGCTTCTCATATCATAAGATTCCCTGATTGAGTGTTGAACTATTAGGTTTTTCAGATCTTACAGGGTCAAATAGTAACCAACAAGTTAGCATTGTTTGTCTTAACTGTGTGGTAGGTGAACAAAGATGAAGCTCAAATTCTTCATCTGATTTTGGTTTTTTTCACTTTTTTGCATATCATTTGATACATGGGACGACTTGGTATATTAGAATAAGTTAGATAAAAGTTTTGTTATCTGGTTATTTATTTTGAGTCAGTACTTGTTTCATATTCACCATTGCCTTAACTCTGACATTGTTCCACTGATTCATTTCTTTTTTTGCCCTTTCCAGGTATGATCCCTCCACTGGTATTTATGGAATGGACTTCTATGTTGTCTTGGAGCGCCCTGGTTACCGTGTTGGTCGTCGCCGCAGGTGCAAGTCCCGTGTTGGGATCCAGCACAGGGTCACTAAGGATGATGCAATGAAGTGGTTCCAGGTTAAATACGAGGGTGTGATCCTCAACAAGTCCCAGAATATTACTGGATAAGTTTTTTAGTTGTGACTGGTTGTTATGTCTTCATTAGAATCATTACTCTTCAATTTTGTTGTCAAGTTTTGTAAGGATATCTTGGATTGTTCTTGGGACACAAAAAAAACCTTTACTCAATAGCATATTTCTTTCCTTGTAGCAATTATGCAACTTTGTGAACCCAAGCATAGCTTGGGTTCGTGTGTTTTTTTTTGTTCACTTTATTAATGTTATTCCTTGGTTCATCTCAACTAAATGTTTAGCTTATCAACAACAAAAAAATCTAAATGTTTAGCTGGATAATAATAATCACACTTGTCTTGCTTCTCAAAAATATATATTGCTTTGTGATACATGTTTCATATTGTACCAACAAAAAAAATTCGATATGAAGAAATTCAATAATGCACTTAACATAAATTATAATTGAAGATCAAGTTTGATTATTTTTTCACTCGTGATAAATTGATTCATAAAGTGTAACTATACAATTAAAACATGACTATGTAGCTTTATACAAATTAAAAGTTATCTATTTGATGGCCATGTTACTTTTAGCCCGACCCGCATAGTCCGCAAGTTAAGCGGTTTGGCCCGTGGGTGTGTCTATTTCATTTTCTCCTTCACTATATATATATATGAGTAAATGGAATATGAGTCAAGTTATTTTTGACTTAGGCTAAGTCAAGCTAATGAGGTGATGACACCTTATTATTTTTCACTTATACCCACCCAAGTGAATTGGTGGGAGCAGAACGACCCGCCCGCATCCAAGTTTTTTTAATAAGGTGTACCATCTCATTAATAGCTTAGCCTAAGCCAAAAATTAATTAGCTAGGCTCCTCTATATATATATATATATATATATATGTTCCGGATTAAAGCCATACGACGAATTATATTTTTTTTTATCTAAACAATGTGATTTTATATTTTTATTTGTTCAATTTTGAATAATATTCGTTCCAAGTTTCAGGCCGTGTGTCAAATCTTATTTTTTGGGTTAAATAATGTGATTTGATTTGTTCGAGTTTAGATATAATTTGTTCAAGTCTGTGTGCCAAATTTTACTTTTGTAGTTATACAAAGTAATTTGATTTGTTCGCGCTTGAATTAGATTTGTTCAAATATTCGAGCAACATGTCAAGGTTTAAATTTTTGTTAAACAATATGATTTTATTCTTTCAATTTTGGATAGCTTCGGTAGGGTTTCAAGCCACATATGTCAAATTCTACTTTTTAGCTAACTATTGTGATTTGATTTGTTTGGGTTCATATTAAATTTGTTCAAGTCCACCTGTTAATTTTTTTGTTAAACAATATGGTTTGATTTGTTCGGGTTCGGATCATATTTGTTTAGGATTTTTGAGTCGCATGTCAAATTTTGTTTTGTTTATAAAATGAATTAGCTAGAATAGATTAAAGTCGGATCGAGTTATGGATGCTCACAAGTTCAAATCGAATTTGTCAACTCTATGTAAATGTAACTTAACCGTGTTTTAATATTTTATAGTTTATAACAAAAATAATATTAGCGATGGCCCGTGGTTTGACAGTTTTTGGGCCCGGTCTGTTTAAGCCCAGGCTCTTTTGGTCCGAAACATATAGGCCTGCGACCCGCATTAGTATTCATCTATCATCAAATTGAATTTCTTGTATAAATACAGCACCATAGCTCGCGCGCCAGATTACACAAACTCAGAGCTCAAAAAGGTGCTAAGCAACGAAGGAGAAGATGAATATGGAAGGCTCTCTGGTTCTTCGACTTTGAGAAGCAACACCAACTTGCATTAGGCTCTTCAATCAGGTCTCATCCTCATCTCCTTCTTCACTCACCGTTTTGCTTGAATTTAGTTGTGCTCTGCGTATATCACAATTCATGATCTAATTCACGATTTTAACGCTTCAGATGTGTTTGTGTGTTGAATCAAGAGTATCCACAAGATCTCAAAGGTAGTACGGTTTCCGAGAAAATGTTACGACCACGGTACTCTGTCTCTGATTTCGTTCGGTGGCTATTATACTGAATTTTCGTTGATTCTCTCTTTTCTGTCAAATTTCTAGAAAATTAACTTCAATATGTGACAGATTTGCTTTAGTTTCTTAGTTAGTGTCAGTGTTTGGAAACATTTTCTCTGTAGTGCTTGGTTTCCGAGAAAATGTTACGACCACGGTACTCTGTTTCTGATGTCCTTCGGTGGCTATTATACTGATTTTTCGTTGATTCTCTTTTCTGTCAAATTTCTAGAAAATTAACTTCAATATGTGACAGAATTGCTTTATTTTCTTAGTTATTCAGTGTTTGGATGATGAGAAAACGCTGTTTGGATGATAAGAAAACATTTTCTCTGTGGTGTTTGGTTTCCGAGAAAATGTTGATCGTGAATTTGGTACTCTGACGCTTGGAGCCTATTACTTTTAATCTCTCTTTTCTATCTGTTATTCTGTAAATCTGAATTGGTTTACAAATATTGCTGAGTGCTCTGTTACCAAAACTGGATTTGGATTGGGGGAGTATGTTGTGGTCTCTATAATTTATTTTATCAATTTTGCCCAGGATAAACAAAAAACTGAAGAAATATGAGAAGCGGCTTGCCAAAGGACCATTTGCTTGCCAAATCTGTCAGAAGCATAAGGTTTTCACTGAAGGAGAGGAGAAACCCACGGAAGATAACACTCATGTCTACGAATTCTTGGGTGGCTTGATCGGGCACGTGAAGGCGGTACACAGCAATGGAGCGGCACAGGTGTGCAACCGCTGCAATGCCGTGGTTCCGAAATGCGAGGCTAAGAGGCACAAGGACTACTGTGGATAAAAAGGATGCATGCCAATCCAAATTGTCTGTAATGCATAAAAGGTAAAAACAGAGACGCATATATGGTTCTGATATTTCTGAGTATTAAAGCATGAGATGTGAGTTTGCTACATTGGACGTACGAATTAGCACCTCATTGTTGGTCTAATCATTAGGAGGTAGCTATGAGCATGGACTCTATGAATATTTGATTGCATGATTTCTGTTTGTGATTGCTATGAACATACACAACCATGAACATTGAAATCACATTTTGCATCCAATTAGATAGGAAAGCTTGCAAGAGTTGGATAATCTCTCTGTTGATCTATTTGCCCATTTTAAGTTTAATTAGTTCTAAAATAGAAAGAAAAAAATTGCATTTAGAAGGTTTTGAACACAAGTCTTCACTTTAAATTAAAACATCTTTGTACTAATTGATCCATATACATATTTATAACTAATGACTTCATAAGTTAATTAAATAGAACTTTCCATTTTACGTTGTATATTTTTCATAATCAATGATTTAGTTACAAATTATTTTGATTCGAAAACTATCTCGAGTTTAATTATGTTAATGTCATTCTCAAATTACATTTATTATCTTTTGTTAGAAGCAAATAATAATATGAAGGAACCAAGTATCGAGCAAAAAAGACCATAACATTTAGACTTTGTATATGTATTGTGTGTCGTATTTTTTATTGTACTTTTTTGTGTCGTGTTTTTGACATATTTGACATTAGGATTTAGTTTGGGCAACTCTTTATTTTTCTTTATTCAAGCCCAATTCATTTTTCCTCTTGGCCCAATACTTAGCCCAGTCTAATCAATTATTTTCTTCACTTTGAAGTGAACCGATTTGGTTCAATTCAAACCAGATTGATTCAAATTTTGATTAATTTGGCCCAAATCAAACCATTTCCTTTCTCCTTCCTCTCCCGAGACCACCATAGAAATTTCAGAGCAAATGAGACAATTCAAAGAGAGATTGAGCGCCCCGCCGCCGGAGCTCAGCCAAAACAGAGCCTCTCAACTTCCATTGCTAACCCAACACCCATAGATCACTAATCCACATCAATAACACAATTCCGGCCGCTCTGCCGCTGGATCTGAGCCCATCGCTCCGAGCTGCTTCCATCCTTCCTCCGTGCAACTCGAGATCGGAGCTGCTTCATCTCCAATCTCCCCCATCACTCGTCGTTGCTCGCAACCGCCGCTCACCGCCACGCGTCGCAGCCTGCATCTTCAGACCGCGCCCTCACCGTCGCCGGAGATCACTGCCACCGTCGTTCACTCCCAGCAGCGACACCATCGCCACTCGCCCTGTTTCACGGTGCAGGTTATATCTCTTTGTTTATTTATTTTACTAATATTTTTTAGTTAAATAGGTTTATTTTGTCTAGTTTTTTTCTTGTGTTTTATTGCATGTTAGTTTAGTTTTAGCTTAATCTTTTTAGATTATTAGATAATTAGATTTGACAGGTTGCTTATGAAAATTTTATATTTGTGTCTTGTGACATAGAAAACAAGTTGAACAAAAATAAGTTTTTCTTTCGAGGGTTAGAATTATGGAACTTTGTTTGTTATGGTTAGCATAGTGTTTTGTGGTGTTTTGGCCTCTTGATCATTTAAATCAAAATTTCATAAAAAAAATATTTTATTTGCACTTGTGTTTCAAATTGGCTATTTAGTTTTTTAAATTTCAAAAAACTCAAAAGTATTTTCAAATAATCTTGCTTTGGAAATGAGATTAATTTTCAATTGGTGATTATGTGTGAAATAATTTTGCCTGATTACTGCAATGTCTTTCGATATTGTTATCATAAATTATCCTATCATTATGACTCAAATGTTGTAAATGTTATTTTGTTCATGGGAGCATGTGGGATCTAGGCAGGGGCTGACACAAAAAATTTATAACATAGTCAAAAAAAATTATTTTGCGAATATCAAATCTTAAACAAATTGTACCCATAGCCCCCACAATTTATCTCATATATTTCTTTTTTTACCTTCAAAGTATTGACTTTCATTAATTTAAAGAATCAAAGAGCACAACCTCCATAATCTCAAGACCAATAAGTAAAAACTCGTTTGACCTGGTGTTACCCAGTTTACCAAACCATAACCGCAATATCCGATATCTCATATATTTATAATAATGTTTATTTTTATTTTTTGAGTTAATGAATGAAAAAGAGACTGTAATCATTTTGGTTATCAAATTGAAAAAAAAAACCGTTTTGGTTATCAAATTTTGATCAAATTGTTTAAATAGTATTTAACTTGAAACTTTAGTCAACTTGATATTCAATTTAAAGTTTACATAGTGTAAGTAGTACATATTTTAACACTGTTAATATTCTCTCTATTTTGTTATGATGTGACAATATATAGGTAATGTAACGTTACATAAGATATCTCACGGTACAATAAAATTTTAAAAAATTAATAAAAAGAGATTGAAAAAAAAATCATAATTTTAAAATCAAGTTTCTAACCAATAATTGATTGAATGTAGTAATCAGATTTGTCTACATCGGTCTCGATGGTAAGGTGTCTCTCTCCTGAAAGGTGGGTTCGTATGTCGAGTCTCTTTCTATCTCGTCTCGAGGGGTATCCTAGATCAGTTTGTTTCATGCTCTTCTATCTTTGACTAAGTTATTCAATTATTTAAAGAGTCTATTTTTACTAGACATCTCGAGGAAAATATGAACAGGCAATGTGCAGACCAAAAAAACATAAAAACTTAACCAGAAACTCCAAATGTCCTATTAATCTAAATTTTCATAATCATATGTAAACCAATTTGAGTTTCTATTTTTATTTCTGTTTCTATTCCTATTTCTTCTTGATTTTCGGTCAGGTATTCCTATTTCTGTTTCTATTTCTATTCCTATTTCTGGTTCTATATCTATTTCTATTCCTGTTCCTGTTCCTATTTCTTCCTGATTTTCGGTCAGGTAATATATTTCTATTTCCTATTATTGTAGCCCCTTTAATTATTCTTTATATATAGTTCATAGCAAAGGATTTATTTTCTCTCAATCGAGTGAAAGCGAGTAATTAACATGTGGTCACCCCAGTGGTCAGAGCTTCCTATCGATCTACTCGGCCTTATTGCTAGGAGTTTAACAGTAGTTGATGATTTCATTCTATTTTCTTGTGTTTGTCGCTCATGGAAATCGGCTGCAGTGAAAGAGAACTGGTATTCACAGCAGCTCCCATGGTTGATGCTAGCTGATGAGAATGGTGATGATGATGGATCAGAGAACAGGATGTTCTATGACATATCCGAGAATTGGAATCCGGAGGAGCTCCCATGGGCGATGCTAGCTGAGAATAATGATGATGATGACGACAATGATGATGGATCAGAGTACAGGATGTTCTACAACATATCCAAAAAGAAGTGCTTCAAGTTGAAGCTACCAGAGGTACAAGGTGGTCGGAGATGCTGGGGCTCTTCCTCTGGATGGCTCTGTTCCTATAGTCTCGATTATAAAATCAATCTTGTTAACCCTCTTACTCGAGCTCAGGTTAGCCTCCCCTCGCTAGCTACTTTCAATGAGCCAGATGATGGTGATAGGGAGCCAGAATGGTATCGCAATTATTATATCCGCAAAATCATTGTATTTGACGAAACCACCAAGGTTTTTGCCATCCTAGGTTTGCACAATAGTTTATGTTTCGCTAGACCGGGAGATGATGAAAAGTGGATTCTTATGACTAGGGTTAATGCCAAAGCCTTCCTTTCAGTCGAAGATGTCGAGTACTTCAAGGGTCATGTATTTGCTCTGCGTTGGTATGGAGATCTCTTCGTGTGTGACCTCAACCATCTCGAGGGTCCAAAAGCAGCTGTTTTTGCTTTGCGCCCTCTCCTTCCAGTTGGAGTAAGGCGTCGCGCTTATGATAGAATGTACTTGGTCAATTGTTTTGGGAGGCTTTTGATGGTGTATCGTGAGGTTTACCAAAGTGAAGATCTTTGTTGCAGGACGCTAGATTTCTACGTGTATGAGCTTGCTTTTGATAAAAAAGAGTGGAGGAAAATAGATGATTTGGGAGATTGTGCTTTGTTTCTAGGACCTAACAAATCTATGTCCGTTAAAGCTTCTTCGCACTTTGGGTGCCGAAAAAACTGTATCTACTACACCGACGATAATAATATGATGTGGGAGAGTACATTAGATCGTCCCAATGGCGCTGGATATGACGCCGGAGTGTTTAGTTTGGAGGATTCAAGTATTCAACGGCATTATGCTCCTACTGATCCATACGCACGCTCTTCTTATTGTTGTCCGATTTGGATTGTCCCTAGTTTCTAGATTTTGCTAGCGTTTGAATTAGAATTTTTGTTTAAATCAATTTTGTGGTTTTCATCACTAAACTTTTGTTATTTAGTTTCGTGGAATTAATTATTTTAAATATAGCTGCTAAACACAACTTACAAATTGCAGACTCTAATGTTAACAGAGCTAATTTGCATACCAGTAAAAGCTGGTCAGAAGCTTTTGTTATATCCATTGGGCAATGGACATTCACGATGCCAAATAAAACTAAAATTTGGATACTACTTAAACCTTGAAATGGAAAACACTTCACTCGGAAAAAAGAGCTCAGTGCACGAGAGTACACGCAGCTGTTTCTGCAGACTCGAACGTGCAACCTAACAATTTAAATAGCTCGATGATGAAAAGGCTGAAGAACATAATTTAGAGATCAAAAAGGCGATAGCATTTTAAATAACTTAAAGATGAAGCTAAAGAAATAGTAGCCTGCAGTTGTGAAAATCTGTCAAAAACCAGAGGCCTACACTCAGAAAAACAACACCATGTTTGAACTTATTACACGACTTTTGCAACTCCTACACCTAGCTTAGACATGACTTTCTCAACCCTTTATACTCCTAGATTTTCTGGAATCTTTACTACCAAAATAATATACAAATGCAGGGAATCGGTATGTTTTAGACTCGGTAAATAGGTTCACTAGTTTCCACGTTCACCTGAACAGCCAGCATGCATAATGTGTACATCTTTGCAGTGAGAAAAAAAGACCTTATTTGCCCAAAAGCTTTTACAACGAGGCCCGCCTTTGCTTCACATCTATCCTCTACCAGAAGACTCGAGGGTTCCCTCATTCATGTACCAGCTTGATGTGCAAAGTTGAGACCACTTTGCCGCCGCACATGTTCTGGTATCAGCCTGTTGATGAGTTCAGGTGAGGCGCCATTCAACTGCATTGATCCACAAAGGAGAGACGTTTATCAGCATTTGGAAAGAAAAAAAAAGAATAAAAATGGTACTGTTACATAGACCGGTTACGATTGACTTCAGGTTCTATTAAACAAGTCATAGGAAGCAAAGTTTCAGTTAAATATGATTTTATACAAATGACCTTGTTTGTCAAGGGACTTGAATGCTATGTTGAAAGGATATTTTGAGGCATCCCCATATTCACTCTTATTGACTACAAAGAGATGTACTTGACACAGGCCAAGATCCTTTGCCCTAGGCCTTTCTCAAGGACATGCATAATGGAGTTTGACCTAGGCAACACTCACTCAAAAAGAGCATCACTGAACCCAAATGGTCGGTTCTATCAAAATGAGAAAATGATTCATGTCTCAACCATGAGTAGAGGCTCCAAATCTTTCAGATGTTTTGCACAATTGGGTTTTTTGGTGAAAGTGAGGCCTTGAATCGTGCTCACAAAATTGACCAATTTTATAGACTAAGTTCAAAAATGTACTGTAGCATGAATAAAATAAAATAAAAAGATAGCAACTTACTTCTTGTTTGAAGTTAAAAAGAGGGGGCAGAGGGCGGCCATTTGGAAGACGGGCATTGGGCTCACGAAGCTCATCAAAGAAAGGATGAGTACAAGCTTCTAGCTGCAGAAACGAGAAAAAAAGAAGAGAAAGGTTAGAGCCGGGTAAAGAAGCTATCAAGCAAATCATGAAACATAACAAGTTATAACTTATAACGTGACCATAATATTTCACCACCATCAAGAAAGAGAAGTAAAACTCACAGCAGTGCAGCGAAGACTTGGTGAGTATTGAAGAAGTCGGGATGCAAGGTCAATTGCCTCTGGAGGCATTCTTTTATGGAAAACCTGATCCAGAGAAGAATAATAAATATAACTATAACAGTGAAACAGAGCGCCACATGAACTGTAAAAGATTGTAGACACAATATGAGTAACCAGCTAATTACACTAACATTTAGAAAAATCAAGTAAACCTTGACAAACAAATAACAAGAACACAATGAAATCCACAAGGAAATACGAAAAGAAGAGGAGAAAACCCATACAAAACCAGAAGAAAATGCTTTAGCATTTAGAGTGCAAGTAACCCATATTGAGCTTATGGTGGCAACGATAAAAATAGAGAAACACAATATGAGATGCCAAGGAGATCGTCAATTTGAGAACATAGAGAAGCTGTACATAGTATTATTCTAGAAAGGGAAACAAAAGGAGCCAAATTTAGAAATAAAAAGTGAACATACCTTGTGCCAAGGATGAGCTTTGATCTGCGGAAACCTAAAGTCCGTATAGTTTGGATTCATGCACCTAATTTCTTCTCGAGTTGGTGTACCAAGAACCTGCAACAAGACATCCAAAACATGACTACTTGGCTCAAAAATTGCACGATCTACTGTAGGACTACAAAAGTAAGGAGGCCTCACCTTAATAATCTCAACAAGTTGGTCGACTGCATTTTCTCCTGGGAACAATGGCTGTAGAATCATTTGAATACATTAGTAATGCAACACATTTATGTGATTTTAAACACAAAATAAAATATAAATAAATTAAATTAAATTGCAAATCAAATTACTAACCTGGCCCAAAAGAAGCTCAGCAAGGACACAACCAGCTGACCAGATATCAATTGATGTTGTATACTCAGTTGCTCCGAAAATAAGTTCTGGAGCACGGTAGTAACGGGAGCATATGTATGATATATTTGCTTCCCCCCTCACCTGGAGACAAAAGAGATTGACAATAGAGGAAATGTAATAAACTTATCAGCATATTTATTATCATTATGACACACACTGGTTTAGAAAGATATGCCATTCCATTAGTGTCCACATTATTGACATATTTGTATCAATAAGAAGCTAAATAGAATGGCAAGAAGCAACACTCACTAGAACTTTTGCACTTCCAAAGTCACAAAGCTTGACTTGGTGAGTAAGAGGATCAACCTACAGATTTTTCATTAAATGGGTTTCAGTCCATAGGGGTATTGGAGGGAATCAAAATAACTAAATTCAATTAATTAGTGAGAAGAAGACAGGATATCATACCAGCAGATTTTGTGGTTTGACATCTCTATGACAGACACCAGGAACAGTATGGATATATGCCAAACCCCTAAATATCTGAAAAGCATTTTTATTAGTTGTCATGTTTTGGAAATATAACTGACATTAAATAAAGGAAATAAAAAAATTCACAAGGAAATGAAAAGCACATCATACTTGATATGTGTATAGCTTCACATATATGAGTGGCATCCTCTGGTTTACACTACTGTAATGCTTGAGTACACGGTACATGGTCTCAGGAACATATTCCATGACCAAGTTCAGAAAAAGCTCATCTTCACTTGTTGTAGAGAAGAAACAGTGCTTCAAACAAATGACATTTGGATGATCCATTAAGCGCATAAGTTGCAACTCGCGATTTTTATATCGCCTGTCTTGCAAGACTTTCTTTATAGCCACTGTCTCCCCAGTTTCCAAACATTTTGCCTGAGAATGAGTGACATTAGAGATTCATGCCATACAAGGTTAGATCGTTAGAGTCTGAGCCAAGTATAAAATACCTGAAAGACAATTCCAAATGATCCAGTGCCTACAACACGCTCTGCCATGTAACTGATAGTCTGCATACAAAAAGGAAAAAAAAAACGGTGCTCAAAATGAGAACAATAGAAAAGGAAACCCTTTAAATTTCAAGAATGTACTGAATTGGCACAGAAAAACTTCAGTCAATGTACAATGAACTTGTAGATTATAGTAATTTTCTTTTTCTTGGCTAACTTTTGACCAAAAACAATGATTAAACAGCGTGTATCAGATTTCCTGCTACAGAGAGCTTATAAAATAGAATTGGATATACTCTACATAAAAGAATAGTTGCATAAACAAGGACAAGAAAGATCAAACTCTTACCCTTTTGGGTTCGCCATTTTTGCCACCGATCGTAGTGGAAATGATGTGACCAGTGACTGCATCATTCCCCTCAATGACAGCAGCGGACATTTCCTGCAATATGAATTAGCAAGGAATTAAAACAGTTCAACTTCATAAGCTAGTAATGACAGATGGAGCACAATCTAATCATTAATCAGTATGCTTGACACGTGTAAACATGCATGCACCCAACACCTGTCAAAACACTTGAAAAGATTTGCACCACAGATGACGATTCAATTCTTCTAAAGAGCATGTGCATAACATCAGTTACTTATAATATCAAGTACGATACTAATAAGTCTTCAATTAATTGCTTTCTATTGTTCTAACCATATATACCCAAGCATTCATTAAATTACTGTCAACCACATCCACAAACAAACTAAGCATGCATAACAAACACAGGTATGAACATAAGCATGCACGTAAATATGTTCATGCATCAGAATCTAATGGAGAAGACATCTCTAATCTCTAGCAACTCCTTCCCATTAACACATAATTACCTGTACGTGTCACGACGCAAAGCAAAATTCATTCAACGATGAGCACATTCATGGCAAAAGAAATCACTTAACATTGAATGAGCATCGCTGATCAACTTAAAATTAGTAAAAGAGTCAGCTAAACAAACATGACTACGGAATGGGTATCCCAGAGAAGCAAAAGGACTTCTGAGACGGTAAAACTGCAGACAACCAAACTGCCAAAGCACAAAGATCAGATCTATTAATGTGGAAAAGCAAAACTAGATGGCCATAGTTATGAAGGAAGCATCCCATGCTACAAAAGGCTGGTATTTGAAACAAGGTACTATCAGGAGAGAATCAACACACTAACTGCTTGAAGCAAACTATAGTGGATTGAAGAACAATTCACCTAAACAAAAAGCAAAGGGCCAAAAAAAAGTTCACAAATACTATCGCATTCTCAATGGGGAAAGAGTCAAATAGAAATCGCTAGAATAAATTTCTGAACTTAAACAAGAATGACATACATCAAACCAAAAACTCCTACTGCAAAATTAAAGATCCGACCAATGAACCTTGACAAAAGAGGTAGTTCAAAACTTATCATACAAACTAGAATGCAATCTGTTCGTTTTTAAGGGAAAAAAAAGGAAATCCAATCATAAGGAAAAATTTATAAAAGGCAGCAAAGCAGACAAAAATGGAGTAAAAATCCAGTAAACCCTAATGCTCTTTGGAGATGAGCATTTTGGACTTGCAGAGAAATAAAAATACCTAACCACAAACGCCAATTTCCAATCTCTTTTTCCTGAACCAAAAACACAATTCCAAGTACCTTTTTATGCTCACTTTTCCTAAATTTTCCGAGGAAGCAGACAGTCAGTAAATCAAACAATACATGCAAGATCGACATCTCTAACAGCCAAAAAAAAAAATTGTAATTTATTTATAAATAAAAAAGACACTTGAAACTTTCCACAGCAAACAAGAAAAAAGGAGTGAGAGAGACAAGAAAGCACCCCAAAAAAATGAACTTTTAAGTTAAAAAAATCCCGAGAAACAATCAGAAAATCCCTTCGGCGAGCTGACCCAGATCTCAAAACATGAAACAGAACACTATAAAGACGGAGATCACACCAGAAACCAAAGATTCCGAGCTGGATCAAAGAAGATCTAGCAGTACCCACTTGCCAACACACCTAGATAGACCCATAGAGCTCAAAAAGATCGAAAATTGAAATGGTGGGTAGAAGCTGAAAGTACCTTATCTGAATCCATCTGTGGGCGGCGAGAGACGAGCTCCAGTGGGTCATTGTCTCCTTGTTGTGGCTGTGGTTGCTGTTGCTGTGCTGGTGCTCCTTCTTGTTGAGGCCCCAAGGGCATAGAAGCCATGTGGATTACAGCTCCTTCTCTCTCTCCCTCTCTCTCTCTCTCTCTCTCTCTCTCTCTCTCTAAGATTATTTATATTTTTTTTCTTTTCCTCTATCACTCTCTTCTTCTTCTTCTTTTTCTACTAATCTAAATTTTCTCTGTCCTTTGTCTGAAGTGGTGGGTGGAGGCTCAATCTGGTGCTGCGAAGGTGCATGGTAAGCTTCTGTGGACCCTCTTTTTTTGATCAGTGATCACATATTCACATGGGTCCCAATAATGGGATCTTGACCAGTGGTGTTTCATGAGTTGGAGGGTCCACAGTTATGATGAGTTTTGTGAGTCAATGATACCATAAAAATGGTCTAAATTAGGATAAACAGTATTTTAATGACACAATTAAATTAAGCAAATAAGGTAAAGAGAGAGAGTCATGAAACTGCCTTTGTGCTTAGCTAGCAATTGAAAAATGTGTTCCTCACTGTCCTTTTTTCGGCTTTGTTTCAGTTTTTTTTCTTTCCTTTATCTGACCAAAACCTTTGATGATTCCACACTGGCAGTTACAATGATTAGGTTGTGAATATTACCATTTGTTTTAAGGATTAGTTGGGTTATTTGAGATAGGCTCCAAGATGAAAACATGTTTTTTGTGATCAGTTCACTTCTTTTGGAAAATGGTATAGGTTATGTTTTGCATTTGTCACAAAGAGAGAACATGTTTCATGTGAACAATTTACTCTTTTTTGGGAAAATTTAAAATTGAATAAAAGGTAAGTAAACATGGTTAGTTCGTTATACAAAACTATAATTATGTTTAATGAACGTATCGATCGAGGATCTTATCTAACAGATAAAATCGTTGCATGAAAGTGGCTTGAAAATCTAACATCTCATTCAAAATAGATATGATTATGCGGAGTAATTAAGTTATGCATTAATATTAAAAAAAACCGTGTTTTTAGCGATCGATTTCCTTTAAAAGAAAAAGAAAGTTAGGTCAACGATGTTGTTACGTTACGAGTAAATGAAAAATATATTATCGAGAGAGTTACGAGGAGAAAAAAGATGATGAAATCACGGCACAAAAATGACTTGAACGTTTGACCTCTCATTTAGAAAAGACTTCATTTCTCGGAAACGTAAAATCATAAGTAATATTTTAAGTTCCTGATCGAGGGTTGAAACTGATAAATTGACTTAGATCACCGACTCAAACGCTATGGTCCAGTAGTTTTACTCGATCATATTTTGCCAGTTGTGTACAAGTAAAGGCTACTTGCAAGATAAATGCAAGGATCCAAAAGTTTAGAGTTGGTAATGTGTGTCGTGTTCGTGTTGGAGGACCCAACACGTTTATGTATGGAGTCATGTTCGTGTTGGGTCTGCAAAACACACATGCACGGTTAATTACTTATGTTGTGACGTGCACGCTTAAATGTGCATAATGTGTTGGCTTGTGCTTGTGTTAACACGACCCATTTAATTAGCCTAGTAACGTTTCGTGCTTGTATTCAAACGATAACACGATTACATAACGTGTCGTGTTCGTGTTAGATCGTGCAACACACATTCAACTTTCAGCCAGACATGCACACACAAAAATGAAGGCAGATTGGCATTCTTGTATCATAGTGAAGCAACTTGCATGGCTTTCTGCACAAGTTCAGGATTTTCCTTTACTCGAACCTCATCAAAACTAGAGGAGCTATGGCAATTGACAGCTCTTCATACATAGAGTGCCATAGATCCTCTTATCTACTACTTCCATGACCATGTTCATGGAGCTATAAAAGGTTGAAATTATGTATAAACCTTATCCACCATGAATGAGATAGCAAGATATGAAACAAACAGAGAAATAACATATCCTAACACCACCATGTGGACAGATCTAGAACAGACAAGCTATATCCAAATCCTGGCCTCATTTGATTGTCGTTGAAAGAGTCTCAACCACCCAGTGAAATATTCAAATCACAGTTCAGCTCTTAAGTTTGGTAACTTTGACAAGCTTGGCTTGTTGCCAATTTAACCAAACTAAAGTTTTGAGTACATACAATTCATGAGGTAAGCTTATCCTCCAAACAATTACCAAAGGCCTAAATTAAACTACAATATTCTAACTTATAGTTTCAGACATCGTCAGTGACTTGGGAGACTTGGGGGCATTAAAGCTCGAGTAGCTGCCCGCCTTCGAACTTGACCGATGATTTTTCGCCAAAGGAACCAGAGACTGCATAACATCTGCCATCAGCTGTCTGTAATCTGCCTCGGGTTGCTCACACATTGTGGCAATTGCTGCCACTTGAATGACCTCCTTCATTGAGTACTGACCCTCCAAAGCTGGATCCATGATCCCTACAACCTTCTCTCTGTCTGTCAAGTGGGGCAAAGCCTTTTTTCACAATACAATGTGCATAAGACGACAAGCGAGAAGTTAGGGACCAATAATGTATATGTTGGGAAAGCCAGAAATTTTCAAAAGAATCAGTACATCAGGTTTGAACCAATTTAAGAGAGTAGAGGACCCACCCAAGATACAAGGACACCTTCCCCAGGAGCCCGCTTGACCGCTTCATATCAACGGGAACTCTGACAGTGAGAAGCTCCAAAAGGACAGTCCCATAACTATACACATCTGATTTTGTAGTCATATGTCCAGTTAACGCATACCTGTAAGGCCAAACATGACAAAATACAAAAAATTATTGATGGAGATTCTACAAATCCAGAAATCCACCCAAGAGCTAAGTGTGCAAGAAATTCATCTCTTTTTTAAAATGATTGAAGCTAAAAGTCCATGGGTGCTTACTCGGGTGCAACATATACTTGAGTACCCAACACGTGAGTAGATACATGTCCGCCAGCTCTGTCAGATCCAAGCTTGGCTAATCCCAAACTGGAAACTTTGGCATGAAAGTGACTGTCCAAGAGAATGCTACTGCTTTTAAAATCTCGGTGAATCACTGGGGGGCTGATTTGTTCATGGAGATATTCCAAACCCTTGTCAGCTTATTCTCAGTCGGGTTTCCCAGTCTAACTTAAAGGAGACATTTGATCCGGCATATTAAAGCGTGATCCTGTTACCTAGAAAGTCATACAGAAAAGGATAGTAATTAATTGCTCGACTCTAGAAAGCTCTTACCACACTACAAAAGAAACTGTGTTTCAGATTCAATGCTAGAACATTGATATCACTTAACGAAGAGCCTCTGAAAAGCATAATTCAAGAAACGAGTTGAAGCATGTGATACACAAGCATAGATTTTGGTTTAATTATCAACTTAGCAAAATTCTCAATGGAATTAGAATATTTGATTTTGTTATTGATGCCAAAATGATTGTGGGTATTGCGAGATATTCTAGTTAGATTCACTGTCTTAAAGTTTCCTAACCGTTAAAATGTATATAAACCCTAGTAGAATAAAACTTTAGAAAGTGCCAAACTTGTTAATGATTTGAACCATTAGGAGGGAAACTAAAGAAAATGACAGACAATTAAAGCGACATAAGAAGCACACAACCATCGTGTCCAGACCTCACATTGCAACCTAAACTGGCATGTACATTAATTACAAAGAACTTCCTCTCTACCTCGTATTTTTATAAGGCCTCGTGTAGGTAAATGACTAAAAAAAAAGTAGAAAATAATAAAAGCATTGAAAGAGCCACTGCTCACCACTGATGGGATACAAATGTTCCTGGAGACCACCATATGCCATGAACTCATAGACTAGCAATTTACGAATATCAGCAGAACAGTACCCAATCAAAGACAACATATATTGAGAACGTAACCGGCTCAGCAATTCCACCTATCACAGAAAATAGAAAGCTAAGAACTTAATGATTAAATCAAAACCCCAATTTGCATATATAACTCTTTGATCTAACACTAATGACAAAGCCAAATAAATATAAAATCAAGTTTAGCTTTCCTTTTCAAGAGAACCAAAACGGAAAGTGTAAACTGAGATCAAACCTCCATTTTAAATTCCATTTGAATTGCTGAAACTACCAGTGGCAGAATGCAGCTGCTTGTAGCTAAAGACCTGAATCCCTTTCTCAGTAACAACTTGAAATCACTAAACCCACATTTCTCCTCAGGAACAATCCCTTCACAGAGAAAGAACCAATAATTCATCAGCCACCATTCTATCAAGCATGTATATTACCAAATTTCCAATTAATTTCCAAAACATTTCTCTTTTACAGGAAGCTGAACGATGAGTAACTTTTAAATGGCAACATCAAGGACTTGCAACTTCTGGGTCCAACATTTGTGTTCAGTGCATTACCAAATAAAATCAAAACGAAACAAAAGGATTAAAATAACCAAATGGGTTTTCTTGAACACTAATTTCATAATAATTTCTTAAAATCGACCCATTGTAGAAACTCAAAAAAGGACAAATAAATAAATGAACTTTCCCGCATTTTCCCGGGAAACAAACAGAAAGTGAAAAACTTGGCTCACTCCTGAGGTACTTGATGCGCTTGGAGACTTTGTTCCGTATGTAGCGGTAGTAGCTGAAGGCGACGAACAAAGAAGACAGAGGGAAGGAAGCGAGCACCACAATGACCACAAGCACAATGCGCTCTCTTCTCCTGTAATTTTCGTCCTCTGCTTCCATTTTAGGTTACTCTAATCATAAGAACAGGGCCAGAAGCTTACGAACCCTAGCCCTAGAAATGGTGGGAAAGAGAGAGAGATCTTGAAGGTTGAAGCTTTCCAACTTCGAAGCGAGTGTGTTCTGGCGCGGAGAACTGTTATATTTTGCATCTCAGGACCTCTTTTTTAGATTATTTTTAATAGAACCACAATAATTTAGGATGTTCAACCACAAATACTTACCCTCCCCAAAACCCCAATAATTTATAGATTGCTCGTCTATCTTTGATTTTATGACATGATTTCCCATCTCTTTCTTACTCTATTCTTTCTTCATTCTCTAGCTCTTAATGATTTTTATGTCTAAGAGACATGAACTTTGAAAAAGGCTCATCATTTACGTCAAACACCCGAAAAATGTACCGCCTATACAAAACATCTATCTTTATAATCATATAGTATAATTGGTTGTTAAAAGACCAGGCTTTCTTGTGTTTATGGGAGATTGGGTTCTAGCTTATCTTTTTTGGATGTCTAGGCTCCAAAATGTTGTTATAGTGGACGAGACTCTAATTTTTTTTTTTTTAGCGGAAAAATAATAATATTATATTATCTTCCTAACAGGAAAAGTACATTTATGGCGATGAGGATAACTTATTCGGGAAAACGAACACAAAAAGGAAACTATGCTAGAAACTAACCCAAAACCTAACTCTCTAAAACATAAATCCTCATAGGCACATAAACAACTAGCTATCCTGAGACATAAAAACTCTCATCAGTTGAGTTACGGCCTCGACCCAAGTCTAGCCCTAACCGGACCTCCGAGCAATGGTAAAACCCTGACCATTCAACAAAAAAGATGACGTCGTACAATGATCCGGACCCCACGACGCTCTCTCGCTTCCACAACTACTCCCTCGGCCCCGGCATATTTGCCGAGGCCATTTCCTCCACCCGAAAAAACAAAGACGAAGACGGGTCCCAAACAAGCCCTACCGAAATTGAAGTAGAGACACAACGCATCACCCATGGCTTGCACCCGTCACCACTCCGATCTACCACTTGTGCTTCGAAAAACCCCAACAAATCCACCGGAAAACCCATCGACAAAGCTCTGTCACCATACACGAACAAACAACCCTAAAACCCTAAAAAAAAGGAACTCCAAAGCAGGAGTCAGACCACTGTTCATATTCACACCTAGCCGCCACGCCGCTGTCCATCCGTCGAGATCCGCCGTGCTCCAGTCGACTGCCACCGCTAGCCCATTAACGCCGATAACTCACACCTTTACTTCCGCACCAGTTACCTCCGGGACCTGCTCTCTTTCTCGACTGCGGTAGACTCACAACTTCCCTCTCCTTTACCTGTTCCTGTTTCCGCCGTACGCCAGTACTGTGTCACTGCCGCCCAAAGAGATGCTAGGGTTTTCTCGAGTCACTTATGTTCTATAGTAACTGAGGCTCAGACTATTTTTTGATGTAGCGTCTTTTTTTTTTTTTAATTAATTTGAGTATGTAACCATGGGACCCACGAGTTACGTGAGTCTATCCATTGGGGGCGAAGTCTATCTTCTCAAATAACACACTTTTCTTTTATCGAAACTAATTGTTGGCGCGTCGTAAAAAAAACATAAGAGAGAAAAAGGTTATCTTAATTGTTGGGGGTGGAAGTGTACTTTGTTACTTTCCTCTCTTCGAATGGGGTGTCTTCCATTTTGTATTTTCCTTTGTCTTGAACCCTGGGCAACCTTGGTAAAAAAATGTTCCCCCTGAACAATTTTTTGAGTAGCTTCTGAACACTGATTTTTAGAACACAGTTAAAAATTGCAATATCAATTTAGTCCAACAATCCCAAGAAATGCAGAAAAGTTAGAAACAAGTGAATCATTTAAACAGGCTGTTTGTTTATTGAAATTATCTCAATCGTCAGTGTTACCACCAATATATATATAAAACACCATCCGCAAAACTGAAATATTTGTTAATGACTTGGAACACATTTCATTCGTAAAATCAACTAGGTTCATCCACAGCCCCTAACGAATATAAAACATGACCAAAACTAGTTAAGCATCCAAACACATCATATCTATAGTTGAATTTGATATCCTAACAAAGCCAAAGTTTGGAAATGTCTACCCTTCAGTCCTTAGCTTTTATGCAAAAAGTAGCAGAGACCTCACTTTCTGAATCGAGAAGAGGGAGCAAGGAATGAAAGATTCTGAGTTTGAACTTCGAAGCTGATCCAAGCTGGCAATTGTCATCCCATCTCTAATATCAATTGACGTTCGCTGTGGTGAAGTTATCTACAGCTTTGGATAACGATTGTATGGAAATGGGGTATCCTGGGCCCATCTGCATGTCATGTAACCAATCAGAATCCGAATCAGTGGATTAATTCAAGAAATGTATTACAACTTCACTTTTACGACAGCATGAATGCAAATATATGGAGGGATTACAATACTAAAATGAAGTGGAAGAACAGTGTTAAAGGATTATGTGAAACGTGGTTTGTCACAAGGTTTGGTTGCTGTTGTCTTGAAATAAAGTTCTTACGTAGTATTGCTCAATTGGCATAGTACGGGTTAAAGTTTTTTATTTGAAAAAATCATAGTCCCATATTCGTATCATAGCGCTGGTGGTCTTCTGGGCAAAGGTCTCTAACTTTGATCCTGAAGACCATTTGCATATTATGCCTTGTGTTACTGTGTCAGCAAATTCCTAAAAGCACTGATTTAACAGTTGATATAGAAACATGTTTTCATGCATATCTTGGGTTGTTGCCCTAGGATCGTAGTTTGGTGGTGAATTCTAAAGGTCACAGCCATTAGTTTCATAGTCATTGAATGTCATGCATCACACTCACAAGTAGCAACCTATCTATCTGCATTAACCAATAAGTGGTTAAGTCCAATGTAACCAGAACTCCAGAAGTAAGGTTTAAGAACTCACCGTGCTGCATATGTGTAACGCGTTCAAGTATCCAGCATATTTAGATGCTACAAAAAGGAGGGGAGAAATTTTGTCAGATAAAATAAAATTTTGGGGCAATTGGCAGCAGATTCTATGAAGCAAATGTAAGGGCAATTTTAAATATATATGTTCATTTTTATTGCAAAGGTACCATCCGAATCAAGTAACCATTAACGCCAAAACTTCCAAAGGTTTTTTTAAGACCAATTTAAAATGCAAAACAGCAGCAATTGAAAGTTAAGTTATTGTTTAGTTGAGCAATCGCTGGGAAACAGAAATGAGTTTTTGATTATTTATTTTTAATTTGAACTATTAACTATGGGATGCGGCAAGACAACTAACTCTATGAGAATGACTAACGTAAGCAGCCTAGTAAAATTGGACTCCAGATGATACTTTTTAGTATGTGCACTCTATGGGTATTAGCAAGTTGGAAGGGACATATAATATTATACCAATCCGCATAAACTAAACCTCTAGCTATTTCAGTGCTAGGAACTAGGGAAATGTGTCAAGACACTGAGAAACAATCTGCTGGAAACAGAGAAAGCAGATAAACAGGTAGTTGATATGATCTTAAAGTTCTTCTCATGAATTGAGTTGAGTTTTGAATAAGGGATATGGGATGAACATAATGCTTAAGTTTTGTCAGCTAATATGATGAAAGATCCCAACGACTACACACCATCACCCTCAACAACTTGGTTATGTTGTATCTTCAAAAGTCAAAATAAAAGGCTGATATATTGATGAGTAAAAGCATGCTCATGATTCAAATGCACAAGCCATGAAATGAGAGAATACTAGAAACAAGCCAAGAACAAGGCAACAACTAAAAACTCAAAACATTGAAAGCACACAACAAAAAGTTGTTATTCCTAATCATTTCAGGAACCATCTACATTCATCCCTCATCCTGGCCTTTAATCCTATGTTCAAATATGCATTGAGCTTCAACAAGATTCAACTGAACCTAGAATCTATGACTCTATGTTGCATAGACACGATACTATATACAGGACATGACATGATAAGTATATGGCGACACACCTTTTATTTTATCAAAAAAAAAAAACGTTTGATAATAATTAAAGATACTCCCTAGTCCCTCCCCATCCCAATATAAGTGTCTACTTTTACTTGTATTTTTGCCCCAAAACAAATGTCTTCTTTCCTCTTTAGGAAGTTAGTTATGCATATATTACTAACAGTCACCCTATAATAAGTTGGGTAATATCTGTTATGTTTTGTTCCAACACATGTGCATGGAGATAGAAAATGAAATATAAAACACTAACTTCTTAATTTTTCTCGAAATGGAAAGGAAGACACTTATTTTGGGACGGATGGAGTAATTTATATTTTCTAGATTAATGCATCAAAATTATCAAGTCATGCTTGTCAATGTGTTTTGATTTTAGAGTGTCTAACACATTATTAAAAATTGGAGGACACAAAAAATCAAGTGTCAGATTCGTATCAAATACAGATACGTTGAGAAGATGAGTGTGTATGTGCGTCATAGAGCAGAATTATCAAATTGGCAAATATGTAATAGATGCTACGTACTCTTCTTTAAACCCAAGGGCTTTGCCAGCAAAAGAGAGTGAACAAATGCACAGATGTTATCACATAAAATCTCCTCTTCAAAACTTGCCTGCAGACGATTGATATAAACATGTAAGCCCAGCATAATCATGTTTTACCACAGATATTCACTATACAATACGAGGATTGTGGTTATAAATAATACCTTCCCAAGGCCTACATGAACATTTGATGATTTGTCCATTCTGTAAGATATATGACCTTTTTTTGCATCTATCACAGCCCCAGTAATATTACTTGAAACCAAACCTTGCTATAATAAAAAATGAGGGTGTTATGAGTCATCTACATATGTGTGCATTAAATTATATACAGCAAGATGATGGACTCACTTTGGCAGTTGGCATCAAACCACGAGGTCCAAGAATCCTTCCTAACTGCAGAATAGAAAAAGCTCGCGCCTAAGGATACATGACTTCGATTAACAACCCAATTTATATGACCACTTAAATTCACAAACCTTTCCAATTCGAGGCATGAACTGAGGAGTAGTGTAACACCTGTCAAAATTGACCTTGCCACCACCTGTATAAATCCAAGCTCATGTTTTAAACAACAATCATAAATTGGGTGTAGTTATAATAAGTACACCGGTGCAACTGAAAACAAAAATATATAAACAATGAACTGATAAAGGTCAACTTTGACCAGTGTTTTATTAACCTAATGCAATGAATAAGTTATAAAAATCCCATAAAGAATAAAATACCCACTATATCTAGATATCAGAACATAGTATTAAAAGGGATTTTTTTAGATAATATTCAAATACCAGCAATTGAGTAGCATAAAATGAAAACATCAGTTGATTACTTTTAAAAATTTCCTCAATAAGTTCTTCACCACCAACAACCTCAGCTCCGGCAGCTCTAGCTTCCTCCGCATCTTCCCCAGCGGCGAAGAAAGCCACCCTGACAACCTGAAAAGTGACAATTGCAGTGAGAAAAACGGCTAAGATATAAGTTTCAGAAACTCCAACACCTGGGCAAGCTTAAGTTTAAGTATTACCTTCCCAAGACTATGTGGAAGAAGTACAGAACCACGAACAATCTGCACTTCGATTTAGATAGCATTAAGTATCAATTGAATCCATAAAGGAACAAACAAACAAACAAACAAACAAACAAGAATATGAACAAAACCAATAGCATATAGAACTTAGGCAAATCTATCCTAGCTATCTGTGTAAGACTAACAGATTAAAGAGGTTACTTGCATATTAAGAAAAAATAATCAACTGAGAAGTTTTAGGATCCTAGAGATGATAGTTAGAAATTTCATTTATATAACGAAGTTGAGCTGAAAAGGCTGCAGCAACATCATAATATATTTATAAAAAAAATTGGAACTGAAGTATAGCCTACAGTACAAATTAATATATCTCGAAGTGAAAGCATAATTAAACATTTTAAAAGTCTTTGTGAATTGTGAAGATCATTAAATGTTTCCAGAACTCAGACATACACATCTTATAGTGGAACCATTCAGATTCTAATTCCAAAGTAAAGAACATGAACTATAAGTATTTAGATGAATCAGTGCGTACCAGGTCACTTCGCTTTGGATCAACTCCTAATTTTGCGTGAACTTCAATAGTTTCGTCAAACTTAGCTTTGGCATTAGCCTGAAAAATAACTAGAAATAATACAAAGAAATAAGCACTACATAAATATTTCCAAGTGCAAACAGAACATAACAAAGCAATGAGTAAATCATGAAAAGAAGAATATAAAACCTCCCAAATGATGATAGAAATGATGAATAAATATACAATAAAAAAAAATGCATATTTTAAGAGGCAAAAATTGATAATCAGCTCATGTGTCAACCATTTGAAGAATGACATTTTTTGTACATTAAATAATATGTGATTCATTAATGTTTGATGTCATGCTTTAGTCTAGACTCTTGATCACAACCTGCGACTATTTGACCTAACACTCAGTACATGAGATGGATCCAGAATTCCATTTAGATCCTGCCAGAAGTTAGACATCAACCTCAAAAAAATATCTATCCATAATAACCCTTCTGTCAATGAGCCATCACGTCTATGTGACGTTTAAGTAGCAGATACCAAGCTTGTCAAGGTCACAATAAACCAACCAAAGATTATATGACAGTGAATAGTAATCGCAGTTTTCCACTTAAAAGGTGTCGCTTCCTCTCTATCATATCAACCTTTTCTTTACATATAAGAAACAGCTATACAAGCTCATATTCAGGTAACATGATTTAGGGTCCATACTGGTTTACCTTTCAACATCTCTGGAATATTACTAGTTAAGACATTGTTACAAGCTTTTGGTCGACCTGACGGGGAATTTCAAAGCACACTTCATCCTTTATACCAAACAAAGCTAAAAGAAGTATAAATGAAACTCAAATTTCAACCTTACATCTCAAGTTAGTATTATAGTTAGCTACCGACATACTTGATGTTACACAAACAATCGAAACATGACCAAAATCATCAGTTCTCTACACCTTTACTTGCATTTTCTCACAAACCAACCAAAAAATATATAATTTCTCTTGGAAAGTTATCTAATTTGCCCACATTTACTCAGAAACGAGAGCAAACACACATAGAGCTAAAGAGAGCTACTGTACGATTCGAGAGAAGCTTCTACACTGACCTTGGCATTCTTAATAGCGTCCATCAAATCAAGTGGCTCTCTCTTCGGCCTCATCTCCTTCTTGATGAGAGTAGGCATCGGTGCCCTCACCTCCTCCTCCTCCTTCAACCTGAAAACCTCCCGTCTCATCTGCATCACCCGATTACTCTCATAAATCCTCCTCGCTTCTCTCTCCACCTCCTCTCTTGGAATCTCCTCTTCTGGCTCCGGCTCTGGGGCCTCGAATTCGGGAAGCGGCGCCACGCGCACCGGATAAGCCACCGGTGTGATCGAAGGCGCGTCCTTCACGTACCTCAGGTCCTCCCGAGTCCATGCCTTCTGGATCTCCTCGGTCAGCGAACCAGCGAAGCCCTCCTCCTGACGCGGCGGAGGAGGAGGTGGTGATTCGGTATTCGGTTCGGAAGAGATATGTGGTTCCTCGTCGGTTTGGGGTTTTGGAGTGTAGGAAACTGGCTGGATTGGGGATTCTTCGGAGGATGAGAAGAGAGATTTGGAGAGGTAGGAGAAAAATGGAGGAGGACGGAGCTGGGTCTGGGTTTGGATTCTGTAAAGGCATTGACGACGAGCTTGATTGAAGAGGAGCTTCGTGGCTGCCGTTTTTTTTTTTTTTTAGAATAGGAGCTTCAGCGAGCGAAGAGGAAGAAGATGGAGGTGTAGCTTCAGGGTTTTAGGGGTTTCAAAGCCAGCATTTTAATTTTCTTTCAGGGAATAATATGAGCCCATGTCACCGCGAGGCCCAGTCATTTTGGGCTCATTTCATATAGGCCTAAAATGAACACACTGAAACTGTATGTCCAAAGACTTATGCCACAGGCCCCATCTATTGAGATCCTAAGTTTTCATTGTTTTCTTTGCTCTTTTATAAGCAAAAAACTTCGTATAAAAAAAGAGAGAGTATTTGCATGTAAGAAAATACATACAATTTTCAGGACCAATTCATTTGAAGGTATTGTTCAATTGGAACCTAATGCCCTTGTTTTACTTGTGTACAGTATACTCTATGTATATGATATCGACATATTTTTGTCGCGACATCAGTATTAGGATTGCCTGGATTTCCACATGAGCGAGGTGCCCGACTCTGTCTTGCTCGAAGAGAGATGAGACTTTCAATTCGTTGGGGGACTTAAACAAACTTCTTGAACTAGTTTGAGATGACATCCATGCTCTTGAGGGTTTTTGTTTAGGGAGGAATCGCTTAGAGCAACTTCCGGAGGCTTTAGGAATGTGAGATGGTCATTCGAGAAGGACGTCCTAGCGGTGTGCTTGGCGAAAGAACCTGACTCTAGCTTCTTCTTAAAATCCATGTAGATGGAGGAGATCGAACCCAAGGTCGCGGTCTCGATGAGGATCCTGGCTTCGTTTTGCTCCAAGGTGCCATTTGTGAACTCCATTTCATGTTGAATTGTTCTGGATGAATATGCTTGGAGACCCAATGACGCAAAGGAGAGCTTTAAGTGTGCATTTCGACTTTGAGTTGTTAGGAAATGGAGGTCTTGATATTTTTGGACTTTTGAGGAGTTTTGGCCGTCCACATACGAAAACGTATACCGTATACTTTCGATCTTAAATTAATGCATAAGTAGTGAATGGAAGCCACATATCACAATATGTTAAGTTATGACATGTTTTCGCTACTGTCACTTACCTAATCCTTCATGTTTTACTAGTTAACATGTGACAAACTAACAATATACAACAAATTTTACATAACAATGGGGACAAAAATTTATTATTCAAAATTATATTCCAAAATATGACAACTTGGTAGGCCCAAACACCATTGGCTTTTCCCTCCAACAACATTTTTCTTATCCACATAAAAAGAGACACTACACAATCCTCATCAACACTCACTCTGTTTCTCAAGCTTCTTCATGGCGGACACAACCCAAGCAGAGCCAACATGGCCGGAGCTCCTCGGCAGCAACAGCTGGTCCAGCCTCCTCGACC
>JAYMTA010000400.1:0-29813 GCA_036897625.1 Pelargonium cotyledonis | reverse complement strand
TTGGTTAAGTTCCACCGAATTGAAGTTTATACCAGTCAACTGATACACATTTTACTTTATAAAGAAAAATAATGTACAATAACTATTTGCTTAGTTAAGTCATTAGTTTCATTTACCAATGTATGTTGGGTCGAACAGTTTAATCGCTTTGAATTCTCTCTAAGATTTCGAGTTCGAGCCTCTTTACCGACGGTATGAGATGAGATATTTGTCTTAAAAAAGATAGAGCTACCTTCTGTTATGTAGCTCAACTGATAAACAAATGTCATTATTTTTTTTGAAGTAAAAAGTCATTAACTTCATTTAAGTGAAAACATATCTGCATTTGTATTTTTTTTTTAATTGTCTCTATCCTTAATTATAAAGTGAAGATTGGTAGTTAGGAGTTGAACTTATCATCTTTAGAAATAAAAAAATAAAAACAAAGGAAATTAGTTTTAAAAGATATATAATTGCCAAGCAAGATTTTTAAATGAAAGTTCATATGCTCAAAAGACCTTTTAATTAAGATCAATCTTTTTTTTTAAAGAAATTAAGATCAATCTTAATTTAAAATAATGTTGAGTATTTTCTTCTATTCTTTTATGTTCGTACAAATTAGTTAAAACATATACAACTTTTTTTTTTTGCTCTATAAAAAACAACTAGGAGTATATTTTACAAACACAAACAATTATTCTAATGTTAGCTTATGCCGTCACTAATAAAAAATTTCTTATATGAATTTTAAGTATTACAAAAGCAATTCACTACCATGAATAACCAAATAATTAAGTTAAAAATAATAGTTAAGCAACTTTAAATAATGAAATTATTGAGTGATTAAAATGACCGACCAATGAAAACATATTTCTTTTCCTTTTTATCATTCACGAGATTTACAAGAAGAAGATCATAAGATTCCTGAGTTCATAAATATATAGTTGAGGATCATAAGATTCATGATTGCAATATATGGATAAAACATATTTGTATTTTTTTAAACTGTGTTCAAGAATTAAGTTTTAATTAATATATGGATAAAATATAGAGTAATATGGACATTAGTTGACTGATATAATTTTATATCAGTTGCACTAATGAGGTGATGACACGTCCGGACGGGTCGCTCCGCTCCCACAAATTCACTTGAGTGAGTATAAGTGAAATTTAATGAGGTGTCATCATCTCATTGACTTGGTTAAGTTAGAACTGATATAAATTTATATCAGTCAATTGATACACATTTTACACTAAAATATATTTTTATATTTTTGTTAAATGTGTTGTGACTTGTAGTCATATACTCATTTTATTTTATAGAAAAATTCTTCATTTTTTTTCATTAATGAAGTATTGGATATAAAAAAAAATAGTCAAATGGACATTTGTGAATGAATTTTTTTATTTTATTTTATAGATTTTGTGTATTCTTGATGAGGACAAAATTTTAATTCAAACACAATAATTAATTTATACTAAAATTAGAAAATAGGACCTCACTTTCTTATTTCTTCTTTTTTTGCCCACTTTGTATGTTCTATGCTTCCTGCCTTGGGTAAGACATGACTCACATGATATAAGTCATCTCCAATAATGTGATTCTAATTCCAATTTTATTATTGGCAAGTCTACTCCAAAGAAAATTCTATATCATATAAAATCGACGCCATTTAGAGATGAATATGCATCTCGTCGCTATATAATAATAACAATTATGTCCGATTTAATAATCTTTTAATTATTATACATAGACATTAGGTGAATGACTCAACACGTATTTAAAATGATATATTATGAATTGACATCACTTCTTTATAAAACTGTATATATCTTGTCAGTATATAATATTATCACATGATTGAGTCACTATCTTTTTTAATTTTATCCGTACAAAAAATAGTTAATGAATGACTCAATTTATATTTGAAATAATGTAATCGTTGTTTTTATAATACAACCAAAAATTCGTCACCGACATACATCTATGTGTATGACGCACATATACATAAATTATTGAAAGTAATCAGTTACATTAATTCAATCGCTAATTCAATAGCGATCAATATGTAACAATCATAGTAAAATAGGGAAACTATGCACGCACATGCTACAGTTCATATAGTAGTGACATTTGATGGAAAAGAAAGGTATTTTTTACTCCCAAAAAATGTTGAATCTTGGTTAACATTATTATGAATTTTGAGGCCATTTCTACATAAGAATGAGTCAATCAAGAGACAAATCACCCCAAAAATTGATAGGAACTAAGTGCCAAAATGGCTCTTTCATCATGTGGTTGGTAGGTTGAATTAGGAGGGTTTTAGCTACATATTGAACTTCCACTTATTTTTTAAAATTTTCTATCTAATATTTTATCAGTATCAGAAGTTAGCACTAACAAAAAAATATATACAAAACTGACTCGATTAATTATTATAATGGCATACACAAAGTCACTCACTCAATCACTAAAAGCCCAAAATTAGGTGAGTTGATGAGGTGATGAAGTGTTAGGCAAGTTTTGACTGAAGTTGTTTTTGCTAATCATGCGTGTTAGTCGATGCTTAATCGCAATTAATTAACATATCCATGTTTGGGAAACTCACTCTTCAACTCATGCTTTCATATTCAAGTTTACTAAGAAAAAGTAACAAGATGTTCCCAAAAAATTAGGGTTTTGTAATAAAAAAAGAGAGTCCAAAAGGATTAAGAAAAGGAATGTTAGATATAAGTAGGTCCTTTTTGGTTGTGTCTTTTTGCTTGACTTGGTGGATTAGGTATATGAGAAATTAGGGAAAAATTAACATTGGTGTGAATAGTCAAATATGGTTGGCATTTTCTTCCTTATCTTATGTTCTTTGTGATCCCAATAGCCTAAAAGACCAAAAAATATGGCTCATAGCTTTTACAATTTTTTTTTCTCTTTTTTCTTGGACTAAAGCTCTTTTAGGGTTGATAGAAAGTTTAATCATGACTTTTGATGTTCGGAAAGAAAAATTATTTTATCATGTTGTGAACATCAGTTGGAATTTCAACAAAATAAAAAAAAAATTAAATTTCTGAAAGAAATATGAGCACACATGGGTAAAGCTGTCTAAACTTTACTGTCATCAAGAATGGAGATTTTCTTGGTACCTTGTTAACTCAAACGATCGATAAGAGATTTCAAACAAAAATAGGAGCGTGTCACATAATAATAAATATAAAATATACATTCATTTGATTGTATACGATGCTTAGGATATTGACTCACTACCAAGATCTATCTTAGGAATCAAAAGAGTATTGGTCGAGACTTGAGAGAATCATTTTTTTGGAGCATTAGGTGCTCGAGAGCGTGAAGAGATTGCATCTAATACTTGAGAGAATTTGTGGAGTAACAATTAGTGTTAAGGTATGTTTCGGTGATAATCCTCTAATAATAAAAAAAAGTTTCAAAATGATGAAATGTGTGCAGATAAGACTAGATAACAATAATAAAAACTATTATGAGTAACAAAATTAAATTATATATACAGTCTTACAATTGTCTCTCACAAACAATATAAATATTACAATAAATCATCATCACAATGGAATATTTGTCATAACGTAATATTACATCTGAAAAAAGGCGTTTCATGAGTCATATAAATTAAAACACGCTCGTTGTATCAACTTCAAATCGAGACAAGTTGTTCCAAGTTGACGTTAACTTCTTATTCCTTGTTTCTCCAACATATATTAATTTTTGAAAGTGAAGTAGTTCATTCGGTATGCATTTATGTGTTAACTTGTCAATTCCTTAAACCTTGAAGACAATTGGAATTTAATAAAATTAGTATAAAATTATGAAGATTGATGTGAAAGTTTGTGGATTTAAATAAAATGATTATAAGAATATATTTGGAAGAAGTCCACTAGAAATGATGAATACCATAGTACCTTTCTTTATGAAATCAAATAATTTGAACAAAGATTGGAGCAATGAGAAAAGATATGAGAACAACCAAGATTGACTAATTTTGTTTAAATGTCCAAATCAAAATAAGATTAATATTAATTTATTTATCATAAAAGTAATGGAATTTTTTTGGGTTTGTATTGTCGGTAATGTTTTTTTTTTTTAACCGAACTTTTTTGGGGCCCATGGGCCACGCTATGGGCCCATTTACCAATAAACAGGTTGGAGTCAATAAGTCAAGTCAAATGAAAGATGCCATATTTTTAATTTAATTTTTAATTTTTTTTGCACTCTTATACAAGTAGTAGATTTTACTATGAATATATGCCTGATTTTTCATAGATTCACCTGAAAAACAATTAAAAACTTGCTTCTGTTGACTGCCTTTCTGGACTGGGAGTCACTCAAGCTAACAAGAAATTGCTAATTCTATATCATAATTTAACAGACATGCGTTTTAATAAATTTGTGGATGCAAAACATTGATAACTTTTGTGACTTTTTTGGAAGAGGTCGCAAATTCAAGTCTCTTTAGGTGAGATATGTAGCGGCTATATGAAATGGGAGAGATACACTTATTGTGTAACTTGGCCCATTGGGCCAATTAAATACAAAGAGTTGTTGAAATTGATGCTCTTTTGATCTTAAACTTTGTTTGTTAATGTGGTGCTTGAAATGAAGTTGATTTTTTATAGACCTACATTTTCTAGTTTTTGATTATATATAACAATTTGATGTATAATCATTATACTGAGCAATGCAAGGACTACAAAACTGTTATTACCGACTTTTCACGTAATAACTTTCTCCAATACTCAAATTTGAAACCTCCAAATAATTTGAAACGTTTTTTTACCGATTGATTTTCTATCAGTTGGTTCACGCGCTCATCGGCAAAAAGTTTGCAATGTATCACCCTAACCATTCTATCAGTTTTCTATCAGTTCTCAAGTCACATGGCAACACTATAATGGTCCTTTGGACTCAAAGAGCTAGCTTCCCATTATTCCATATAGCATCCATTACCAATGAGAAAGAACAACCAAAACTCCCAAACCCTAGTGTAGAAGATTTAGCACATCTCTTTGGTTTATGGTACATCAAAACTTTCTTGTCATCTAAAACAGGAAAAAAAAGACCAAAAATAACTAATTCAGAACCTCCATCTCTCTTGTACAGCCATAAAATGACACTAAATGCTTCCTGTGGATATGAATTTCCAGTACCCCACATAAACTCTTGCTCTGCTCAAGATTTGCCACTGAAAAAACAGCTGGAAGTGTCGAAGATCACGTTCTAAAATCCTAATGTCAGTTGAGTGAGCCTTGTAAGTGGCTTACGATAACGAGTGCCTCCTACTTCTTGATGGCGTGGACTTGGTTTCATCGGCATTGGTCGAACCAGGGCTCTCTGATGTATCGGAGCTGCTAATGTCGCCGCCATGTCTTTCTTTGCTTGACCATAGCTTTGAAAAGATTTTTGATACCACCAAACCTTTCATTTTGGTCGCAGCAGCAACTTTCTCAGCGTTGTTTTTAGCCTCGTCATTGCTACTTCTACTGCCACCAGTCCCTAACCTCAAAGTGGCTAGCTCGTCCTTTAAAGCTTTGATCTCTTCAGCTGTTGGAACAGAGTCCCAGTCTTCTTCGGTGTTGGTTGTTGCGGACCTTGAGCTCCCGTGAGATCCGCCAGGGAGTAATGCCTTGATGGGGCCAGGAAGGTCCGGTGTGCTGTTCCCTGGTGGAGATGCAGCTGCCCTGGCTTGCTCAAAAAACAGGACTTGCACAACAACTCGCAAGGGAAGCCGTTCATTTTGCACAGCGTGCATGCATGCGTCGCCGGACAGTTTCCTGCAGTCCATGAGCTTGCATATTCTCTTCCTTTCGCTCTTGCTTATCCCCGGGTGTTCCTGTGATGAAACACATTCAATTTTAGCAATTAGTACAAGTTAAGAATCATTGTTAGTCTATGACAATTTTACTTTTTGCAACATAAGCCTACAATATGTTCATTGTTTGTCTGACATTTTCACTGTTAGTCTGTGACATTTCTACTTTATCCAACCTCAATATGTTTACTGATTATCCATAACATCTTCACTGTTTGTCTATAATATCTTCACTGTTAGTCTAGTCTATATCTACGACATTTCAACTTTTTATCTGGTCTACAACTTGTCTACTGTTCATTTATAGCATGTACATTCCTAGTTTAAACGCCATTTAGCATGCACATAACATATGGACACGAATAAGTTATGAAACTAAAGTAGCGTATTTAGTTGACTGAAGTTTAACATTACCTTGAGATACATGTCAATGGCTCGGTAAAGCCCATCATGAGTTGATCTTGAGAAGCTCGATACCATTTCTGCAAGATCAACAAATTTTGAGGGAGACAAATTGGGATCCCGAGCAATTTCAGCTAGGTAGCCATCAACCAACTTTGCAACCATTCCCTTTGATGCATCAGATACAAACCTGTGACTCTTAATCTCATACTCATTTTCCAAAGAAGGATCCTTCCGAGCACTTTGCTCATAAGTCACAAACTCCCAAACAAGGTTTTGCACAATATCAACATCGTACATTGTTGTTTCTCCACTAGGGGCTTGTATCATTAGATCAGCCACTCTTGCTTCGTCCAGCTGCCGGCCAATTTTCCTCATCAACTCTTTTCTTTCCAATTCCCCGCATTCTAAAAGAATTGCAGCCCTCAACAACTTTAGCAAGAAACTGCAGGGAACACTGTTCTTCTCTGTGGGTAGTAGCAACACAATGGTTTCAACCAAAGACCTGTATTTCACGAGATCACCACCTTGAATCATACCCTTGCTAAAGCCTGGCAACCTTCTCAACGCATACGCACTCAAGGCCTCTCCAATCACATCGCCAGAAATTTTTCCTTTAGTTTTTATCGTTGCTATGACCCGCTTGAATAAATCAATATGAAGCTCACAAAGATCCTCTACCCACCAGTCCTTTGGAACCGTAGGGTTTTTCATCACACCATTCCACTGTGGATCTTTCCCATTCTCAGATGGAAGCTTTTTGCGGTTATAGGTGTAGGACCACTCTACCTTGGAAGTATCGATTGAAGTTTTGGAAGCAATGGAATCAAGGCAATGGCTGGCCACCTTAAGTTCTTCGGACCATGGATGAAGTGATCTTGTAGTTTGGAGAACTATAATCGAGTCTTTCCAACTCCGGAAAATGCTAGAGTTAAGGAAGACTTCAATCTTGTAGATGAGATTCCCTTTTTCAACTGTTTCATACATCTCAAGGTACTCGGCTGCGCATCGAGCTGCTACCACGTTATAGGCATTGAGTGTGACCATCATGCCATAACAGAACTTGGCACATATTTCAAACGCAGCTGGTCCACCGGGGATATCATGGATGTGGATTTCATCATCGTTCTCATTTGTGGTTGCAACTAGCTTCTGTAGGCGCGCACTCTTGGATAAAAGGGGAAACTACAAAAATGTTGATATAACAATAGATTATGCATCCAAATATATCGGGTTTGGTTAGACAATCCGAAACATTACCAATTTAGCATGTACTAGACTTGTTAATCTATGTATTGAAATTTTGCAACCATACCTTGTGCAGATAGAACTTAACGTCCCCAATGGTAACAACTATGTCAGTTGCTAGCTCCGTTGCCACGCTCCTGGAGACAAAAACAGTATCTAGTTATGCTAGTGATAAGATTGATTCTTAAAATTTATAACATTTCATAAAGATAGAAATATCTTACTGGATGATCACAAAGAAATGGGGGAGATTAAAGACAGGAAACCAAGATTTTCTTAGAACCTGACTATGGCTTGATAAACGATATATGACATTTACATGTGAAATTTAGGATAGAAAGCATTTTGAATGGGTTGTAAAATGAATTAATTGCTAAGTTGTTCTTCCAATCCAGAGAAGGCGATAATAGATCATGTTGCTTGCCCACTATCAATACCCGATGTCACATAACAATGGTTATCTCATCAAGGAGCCGTAACTGTTCCATGGCTCCTGTGAGGATATATTCTGAAACTGGAAAAAATATGATTACGGAACAGATCTTTCAAAGTAGTTTTTACTGAAAAGCTAAATTATTTTGTAACATTATATGAAGAACCAATAGCAGAGTATTTGCAGTGAAGCTCCTATTGATTTGACTGATACACGATCTTTCAAAGACAATTTAAAATTTGAAGTTGCTAGTTGCTACGGTTCTATAAAGAAACTGAAACTGGTATTGATGGTTTATGTAAGCAAACATTTATCGAAGTTAATATCCGAACAGCTACACACAACAATACACCAAAATAAATCAGTAGCTCAAGTAGAAGGATCTTTTGCACTCACCTCATATTTTCGCCATCAGTTTGAAAAGAATCGGGCTTGGATCCAAGTTTCATAAATTTCATTTTGACGAAGGGAAGATCTGATTGTCAGTTTTGCTTCAGAAATTATAATTCCTGCAAAAGTTCTGCTTCGGCACTGCCTATTGAATCTACTATTTTCTTAAAGAAAACCCCAGAAGTGAGGATTGAACTCTCTTGAATGAGACCAACTTTCTGATATTCGAGGCAAGGAAGGATGAATCGAAAAGGAAACTTGACGAGTTCTATGGTATGATCGAATCTTTTTCACAACCAAGGCTACGAGTAGAGATAAAGAGGGAAAAAAGAGTAAACTGGGTGGTTTGATTTTCAACCATTCGCCGCTTAGATGGGAAGAGACTCAAAGCAAAGATTGCTTCTCTACTCGGTAACAGTAAGCACAGTCCCCGGGCGAGGAGGGTTAGCTAAGGAGACAAACCTACAAGTCTTTCTCAAACATATATAATTCTCAAGCCCAGACACACACCCACTTGCTCAAACCTGACACCACCGCCCATTCCTCATTTTTTATCCTTCCCTTCCTACAAACTAGCTCTCTTAGTTTTGTTTTACCAATGGCTCAGACACAACAAGAACCATTTTGTAATCAACTAGTTTCAAAACCCAAAAAGCACAATACACATTCCTTCACTCACCAATTCCCTTTCACCTTTGTTGCTACGTTGTAGCTATAGCTCACCTGCAACAAACAACAGCATATCTCGATATGAGTTGAGGAACTGCAAAAAGGGTAGACAACAAGCATCAAGTTTGGGGTTTTCTATAACCAAAAAAGAAAAGAAAAAAATATCATTAAGAGCATAGAAACAAGCATCATTGCCACCAACAAAGGTGTTTCTAATTAGAGGCCAAACATGATGAAGCCAACCCACACCCACCATCCCAAGATTGCAAAACACAGCCCAACTCCAAACCCAAACCCATAACCAAAAGCATCTCTCCATGTCATTCACAACAAATGTACAAAAAATTAAAACAATCCCATATCCTATTTCAGTAGTTCTCAAGTGCTAACCAATCATACTCATAGAGACAATGAATCAAACACACAGAAGGCATAAAAAGGAGTACCAAATTCAGCTCACATATGATCATCAAGACAAAGCAAGCCATACCCATGTGAAAATATGCAGAAGTTATTCCAGAAACATGAATTGAAGTGGGTAGCATGAAAAACCAAACCTTTAGGTATGGAGGGTTAAGATTAAGAAGGTGTGTGAGGGTTCTTGCACTAGCAGAGTGTTGTAGTAAAGAAGAACATGAAGAAGAGACAGGGGTACAAATGCGCTCTTGGAGCAGCTATTAGCTCTCACTTTCCAAAGTACAAAGAATCAAATATGAGTGGACACAGAGCAACAAAAGTGTGTTTTCACAGCACAGTTGCATGAGCAAGAACATGAGCTCTATGACAAGAAAGAGAGAGAGAGTCAGTCCCTACATACCACAGAAACCACCAAACAAACAAAAAAAAACACCCAAATCAAAAGATGAGCTGTTGCTCATCTTTGACAGCCACCAGAGCAACACACACACACTGCACATAAAAAGCCAAACTCAGAATGTTCCTACACCTTTGAATCAGCACCACCACCACCACCACCACCACACTTCACAATCTCCCATTTTTTACACACCTTTGATCAAACAGACAAATACCCAACAACAAAAAATCTCCCCTTTTTCAAAAAAATCAAGATTTGTGATCCTATCTTCCTTGTTCCCTCCTTTAAGAAAAAAAGTGGAAGAGAAAAAGATTAAAACTTTAACCTTTAATTTGATTTTTCCAGGCACGAGGCCCCCACTTTTCTGGTTGGATCGATCTCTGCAACAATGGGCAATGCTCTGCAATGCACGCCAATCTGACATGCGCAACTTTGTTGCTCCCCAATTTACAGTGACACTGAGACTGAAACGACACTCCGTTTTGAAAACAGAGAGAAGGGAACAAGCTCCTGTGTACCAGAAAACGACCCATCCGTCCCTTCTCTCGTACTTTGATAATAATGCCATCCATCTCATTTTCTTTTATTTATTTTCACTTTTAAAAGCCACTTACTATTTTCAAAAGTAAACCAAGTTTTGTTCCTAATTTCTAGCAAGTTATTATACAATAATACTACTCAACAAAAACGCATTATTATTCCGTTGACGTGTCATGTTTGTGCCGAATTTATCTAAATAAAAGATGAAGCGGTCCATTGCAAGGAATGTTTTTATTCTCTTACTTGAAATCTCTTATGTATAATATATTCGAACGTATAGATTGAGTTATAAATAAAAAATAATAAAAATAAATTATTTTATGTTTAAATTTCGTATTATCGCGTCTCACATGTCAATACAAACACAACACAACTAACAAACATGAATTTTATGAACATATATAATAATTATTCTATCTTGGAGATGCCATTTGCTTGTTGATGAATATTCACATTTTTAAAACCTCATTTTTGATGCACCAAAAAATAGGTTATGTGAACCTTGCACTATTGTAACGGTCAAGTTTGGTACGCCATAAAAAAGTGAACATTTTTGTATTATCATCATTCTATAGACGTGAAGCACATGACAAGTGTATCTTTCCAAGACACTCATTATTAAAGAACAACATTTTGTTAAGATTTATGCTTGGTTTTAAAAGTGACAATATGAAATTTATGATGGAAGTTTTTTTAAGTTCGAGTTAAGAAATTTAGTTTACATCTTAAATATTCGAGTTTTACTTGTATATGAGATAGATTTATATTATTTTATCTGATATGTTTTGTTTCAATAAGTAACTGGATATGTTTTATGTAATTTTAATATGTAAAATTGCAAATCAACAAGCTCATCATACTCATATTTTGACCTACTATTTTCTATAGCGTTGATAACTAATAGATCATTTGATTCCAAGACAAAGCGATCTCATCTTTGGTGGTTGCACTAAATCAAAGTCTCAATAATCGCCTAATTTATCTACGGTCTCCCGCGCATTTATATCAACCCTGCGATCCCCATAGGAAAGTGTACGACCAATCTCGAGCCACCCATCCCAACTCAAACATTCCCTTTGCCATAAAAATAGTCGCATTGCATCCCATTTTAATAAAGTATGATTCTAGTTTATGGCAACTTCTCCCAACCACAGATTGATGTCATACACCACTCCAAGTCGATCTATGCTCTAAGACTTCCATTGTGAACAAATGACCCCAAACCCCCACCACCATTTCTACCTCAAATTTCACGTTAGGTTATTTCAAGCTTTTCAAACACTCTAACACAACATGCTTGACACCCCATCCTTTCTCCTTCGCCCCCACCTTTTACTAAACATCTAACCACCAATCCACAAATCGAAGTAATTCATAAATGAACAAGTCAAAAATATTTCAATCACTTAATTCAACGTCATATTATTCTTTTCATATTCATTCCAATACCATTCACTAAGATTTAAACTAACAATCCAAATCTTAACTAAAAAATTTTGCTCAAAATATTTTCACCAACCATTCCTTTACTATAAACCACAATTTTTTTGTATAATTTTTTTTTTTCTAATTTCCATTAAAAAGATGAACATAACTTTTCTCCCATACCATAGTGGACAAATTGTGACCACAATTCCATTTGTTGCCCTTATCCAAATCCTCTTTTCTTTTTCATCTATACCTCACATGCAATGCTCCATTTCCACTCCACCCAATGTCACTAAAAATCAACCAAATATATATATAATTTTGATTGGTTTTATCATATTCTCTCTGCCAAACACATCCCCATAATAATGCTTAGTTTTATAATTAGTTAATTAATTAGTTAATTAATTATCACTTTTGTGCATCAAGAATCAAATTTCAAAGTATTTGAGCACCTGATGAACCAAGAGGATCCAATGATGTAAATAATGCATATAATATATGAGAATTCAGATTGATTCTTCAAAAAATGTATTGGGACTCATAATTTAATCTAACTAATTGACACAAATTTGAGCCACAATCTTTCCAAGATCCTAACAACACCAATTGGTCGCCAATAGTTTTTATAGTCAATGTTTAGTCAAAGTATTTTATTGTGATTTTTGGATCATAATCAATATCATGTGAATCGGTCAATATTTTTAGACACTAAACGATAGTTTTATAAGGTTGTTTAGAGTGTGTTTTGACCATTTTAATAAAATTAGTATTTTTATTATTTCACATTTTCTTTGAGTTAGAGTTGAGAGTGTGTGATATAAAAATGTATTGCACAATTTTTGTCTAGACTTTCTAAATTGCAAAATAAACTATAATTATTTTTCAAATATTATTTTTCGACCATCATTGTCAATAAGAATCGTCGAGAATGCTGTCAGTGTCACTTGCAATAACTTGATTTTCCGAAAGATCAATCAACACTGAAATGGGTATAAGGTAAAGAGTCCAAATATATCGATTGTCGCGATGTTCATGGGAACATGCAGAGGTCCTCCATTTCAAACTATGGACCTTCAAAACATGAGAAACCACTGAGAAGGTTGTAGAGATGTGGCCACTTGAGGAAAGGGCATGAATGTGGATATGGCACTTTGTGTTTGGACTAAGTGAACTTTGAGGATCTCTCCAAAAAACAACACATTATCTATTTAGCTTCTTGTAGCTACACTCTTCCAAGTGCCTTGAAAACTAAGATTGGGTTGAAATAGTGTGGAAATGGGTCACATTTACAACTCATTAGATAAGGGACAACTTTGAGTGAATAGGTGACACTAATTTAACTAATAACTCATTTGGATTAGATTTTTGTTCAGTTTGATTCAACTTCGATTTGAAAGTCGTCACCCTAAACTGAAAACGATATAAAAATCACAAAACTAAATGATCGGAAACGAGCTGATGATGAATATACTAAGAGATTAATATTTATTTAATTTATTAATATCATTACGTGCATTAACGTATAACTTTGACACATCGTTTTCTTTAAACCGGATCACAAATTATTTGACCTAATTAGTAGAATAATTCAGTAGGTGTTATAAATAGTAAAGAAAACAAATGACTTTACCTAAACTTTGATCATTATTGCATATCACATGGTCACAGATTCTCATGTCACCTTGTATATATACTAATCATGACAGTCAATTCTTGAAAGCTAAATCTTCCTGACATGCTTCAAACAAAGAAAGAAAGAAAAAAAAATAGATTGATGGTGTTGATTCAGTGTTCTTAGCTTCTTGGAAGTAAGCTTCAATGGAAGATATATTTTTGTATTGTAGATTCAACAAATGTACATATGAAAGAGTTTATCATCAACTTGATTTGTGCATTGTTCTTGCATCTTGGTTTGATCATTTCTTTATATTAAGATTATAATATTCCTTATCAAGAATTAAGCATTTTATATGTTGTTGATTGATGCTAATATCAAACTATTGCTAATCATGTATATATATTATTAATATATAGTATGTATTATTACAAGTAGAGAGGTCCAAGTACACAAAAGCCATCATAGCTCTCTCTTCCCAATTCCCACAACTCACATGTTTGATTCATTTCCAATATGCATGTGTGTGTATATATATATATATTTCTACACAACACATGTTTCTTTATGTACAAAAAGATGAGATAAAAAGTAAAAAAGAAAAGAAAAAAAGAGAGAAGAATATTCTAGTTATGCATGGTGAGTGGTGACAGAGTTTTGTGAAGGAATTGATGGAGAGCAAGAAGTAGGAGATGCTTTGCTGTTTATGAACATGCATGCAAGTGCAAGCCAGAAACTGTAAACCCTAGCTAGCTTGATTCCTTCACTCTTTGTACCTTCTTCCCAAAACAACAATGTCACTACTCATGACCTACCTAGCTATCATCATCATCATCATCATTATCATTTCATATATAGCTTCTTGTGTTTGTCCTCTACTCTTTGAATCATTGCTTGTTTGGTTTTGAAAATACTAGTCAAAAGCTAACTGACTACAAGTACCAAGAAGTTACAAACTTACAACTCACAAAAGATGTCCATAAGGCTAGTGAGAAATGTTTGAGTCTGATGTTGGTGATTATAGAATAATCGAAACACTTTACAAGCGAGTAAAAAAGCGAAAAAGTACCGAAGAAATGTGTTCAGGGACCAAAACGGTCATCTATATGTCCTAAACAGCCGGTGAGTTTAAATTGAATATAATTAATCAGCTGAGCAATTGTTCAGCGCATTAATGATAAAAACAAATAATTGAATTTTAGTTTTCGTTTGTAATTACGTTTGGTATAATATGACGCAACAGGTAGGGTTGTAAGCACTCCCCCCCCCCCCCCCCCCCCCCCCTTCTTTTTTATAGCTAGAATTTGATAAGAAAACATGTACTTTATTTTTTTTTTTTTTAAGCAACTCAAGCCCCTAGAATCATGAACTCATGGATGGTCATGAAACGTGATCACAATGTATGGTGAATAATGGGCCTGCCTGGCATGAAGGGCTGGGTTTACAGACTTGGGCTTGTCTGTTCTGTGGGCTATATATTTGAAAGAAACCAAGCCCAGGATATAAATTTGTTATAAAAATTGTAAAAAAGACAGTTGGAAACTTGAAATAATTAATGAAAATGGAATCTGACAAACATTTAGATTAATTGTGGATCGGATAAGATGATTTGGAGGCTGATACGTGCATGTTTCTCATTTGTTCTTTGGGTAGCTAGCTTCAATCAGTTTTTTACTTTTCTATTTCATATAGTCATGGGGTTGATTTTTTTTTTCTTCCTGAATCACATTAATGATACACGTAATTAACAACATTAATAGTCAATTTAAATTTGAAAAAACATATGCAATTTTGATATGAAAAGTTCATGTTAGGTTCTTTTTTATATATATTTTATAAACAAGCAGAATTTTCATTAAAACTTTGAGCACAATAAATAAAAGGATAAAACCTCAAAAATAAAACAAAGTTAGCTCAACAAAAAAATCAGGTTGTTACACCAATAATCAAAAGATAAAGAAACAAAACTAGCATGGCTCATGCTCAAGTAAAAAGAGAGAAACTGAAGCTCTTAATTTTCAATGTTGTTCCTCAATGTCAAATATTTTATCTTGAAAGATGAAAGAGTTACGATCTTGCCAACTATGACACATGACAACAGGGCAAAAATTAAGTATGGACGACGACCAAAAAGTCTGTATCCCGTAACAATTTGCCAAAAAAGTTGTAGAGACCAACCACCATTGGAGCACTCCAGACCATACCCGAGCATCCCAACAACAATGAAATGAGAAGAATCCTCCGAATCACACATCTTACAAGAAACATCACAATTCGGAGACATATCCCCATAGTTAAGAAAAACACAATCAAGATGGAATATTACTTAACAAACTAACCAAGCAAAACTTTGGACATAATTAACATATCAATCTTGTTACTTTATATATTCACATGTAAAATAAGAGCACTTAACGTGTCATGATGAATTGCAATAAGCCATCTACAAGTCTTCCATAAAATTGACAAATTTCTTCTATAATATGGTATGTACAAAAACAATATTACAAGTCGCAATGCAATAGTGTATGTAGTAACTTATAATTAATAACCAATAATTGGAAGGTGAAAAATGTATAAGAATATGTCAATGACCATTAATATATGTCCTCATATAACATTATATAATATTGGCTCCTTCCATAGATTCCTTCCCATTTCGAGCCGGCTCCTCACTACCAAAAAGTTGACTTTTTACATCACCGTCGCCTTCAACACCAAAACCGGGCCAAAACGCGACGGATTCCGCCGGGAAATTCAAGTAAATACCCTCCAACGATCCTCCTCTGCCGCCGTAGTGACACCGCTTATGTCCACCCAAGGCCTGCCCAGAGGAGAAACTCTTGTGGCATATGGAACACTGGTGCGTCCTAACAATTGGGTTCGAGGTCAAACCAGCGCCCGTTGACTGTTGGTCGTCGGATCCGGCGGGCTTCCGGTGGCTGGCCTTGTGACCTCCTAGGGCTTGGTAAGATGGGAAAGATCTGTCACAAACACTGCACTTGTAAGCGACTGACGTCATCGTCAACGTCAGCTGCGGCGGCGGAGAAGGAGGGGAAGAAGCGGCGCCGCCGCCTTGGGCGAGCATGAGGAGGCAGAGAGCGAGGTACTCTTCTTCGGCGGAGCAGTCGAGGCGGGGACGCTTGGAGCGTTTTCGCTTGGTCCATGGCTCGAAGTCGAAGGTGGTGAGGTCTACGTTGTCGTTTTGTCGGTCGTGGAAGCGAAGGACGTTGAGAGGGTTTGGTGAGGTTGGAGAGTTGAGGGCTTGGAGAGCCATGGCTGGTGAGATCAGTAGTAGTGAAGCTTTGGAGATTGGAGGATATGGTTTTTTATATGAAGATCGATCGATCATAAATCATAATGGAGGTGGTGACGTGAGGAAGAAGAGTGGCGCACGTTAGTGTGAGTTGGTGGGAGTGAAGTGGCCATGTGGGTTGTGACTTGTTAACCTAAAAAGACTGCTTCTAACTTCCAACTTCCTAAGTCAACACCACCCCCTATTCCTAACTTTGTAAGACATTGTCCTCTTTTGTTTCTCCATCTTTAACTATTTTCTTAGCCTTTACAACTATAACTAACTAACCATATGTGTTTCGGGGTGTCATGTTGATGATAGTTGTGTTGTCTTTTAGAAGACGATTCAAGACATTTTCTAGAGAGAGTATGAGTATGCATTTCATTAGATAAACAAAAGGTGTTCGGTTATGACAGGACACAAGTGTGGGTAGCCAGCTCACACGATCGTGCCCCATATTCACGTACGGTTTAAATATCCCAAACGACTTATTCTGGATAGTTTTGATCCAATTCGAACTACTTTGATTTGTTTCAACTCAAGGTCATACATGAAACAATATATTCAATCCACGGTTCATTTCAAGCAATTCGTTCGAACTATCTAATTAATATCGAGATTGAATGAATCTGCAGCCTCACATTATTCTCCACTAATCACATTTGAAGAGATTTGTTTATAAGTATATATAGGAGTTGGGGTACATATATAATTCTCTCTCTCTCACTTACTCTCATGAAAAATGAAAATTTCAATCTAACGTACTTATATTCAATATTACGAACTAAATGAATCTCAATCGTAGATTTATAAACATCAGTAAATCAAGTCGTCAAATTATTTTCTATCCACCGAGCAAAGAAATCACTCCAATTACCTATATTGTGTACTTCGCCTAGCACACGTTGGAGAGCCCAAACTCCCATAGATTTGGTACACTTTGCTTGTACATGAATATTGGGAGTCAAATCAAGAGGAAAGAAGCAAAACAAAGCACCAATTCCTAGTTAGAATATGGGGTGGGTGGGTCAACTCAAGTGTGCCCAAGTTGACCACTTGGTGCAATTGCGGCGTAACTTCTCCTGGAGGCCCACAGTGGGCCCATATCTTTCAGTTCACAAAATGACTCGGACTCTAACACTAAAAGCCCAACCAATATTTATTACGTACTAAATTTCTTTGGTAAATTAGAACCGTAGGGAGGGTAGTTTGGTCAAAAATGTCTTCTATCAATCACCTCATCTCAATTCTCCGGCAACGATCCAATTGCTTCGCGTCACCGTCTCCGGCTTCCAGACACGAACATGTAAGCTTATGCTTGTCTCTCTGTTTTAACAAAAACCCAGAGAGAATCGTGAATACGAAGAAATTATAAAATCGATTTTGCAGGTATTTTGGGATCCGCGTCCCACCCAATCTCGCCGCGAATGGTGAAAATTGATTGGTTTTATAAATTTGTTTGTTTGTTTTTGTTGCTGCTTGTTGCGCCACCGTCTCCGGCATTCATATTTTAAGCCTTGCTTTAAATTTCACACCATTGGGATTCTGGTGGGAAGAGAAAATTCAAGCCCTTTAAGCTTTAGTGAGTTCATGTACTATATGTATTGCCTAATTAACATTCCAAAGAAGCTTTGAAGTTTTCCTTGTATTTGCTCATCATGTCCATTGTTTTAATTAGCTGCTATTTTAGTTGTTGCAGCTCAAATGAGAAGCCAATTTAATTTGGGTTTTGGGTTATACCCAAAATTATTCTGGTTTGTGTGGTGTGAATAAACCGATTTTTTTTTTTTTTGGTTTTGATAACTTTTTCGAATACCCAAATCGTAGAAGGAAATGTTTCTCCAAAACTCCCATTAATCTAAGCTTTTTGCATGCTGATCTGTTTAAATTTTGCAAGAAAATTCAGTATGTGTACTGGTGATTTGATGCTTGATTTGTATTGTTTCTGTCTCTTCTCTTAAGATTCTAAATCGAGTTTGCTGTACGCTATGGAACCCGAGGGGTTTTTGAGATTAGTAGCATATACATGTCAAAAATGCTACTTCTGGTCACTCTTTTATACTGGTTGGTTGATAAGAAAATGGGAGAGGATAAAGAGTAAGTTTTGAGGATTAAGATTCACAAATTGTAGTCTGTACATCTTGTTTGAAATGGAACCATTGCATCTCTTGTCATAAGTTTCATATCATATCAAATTTGCTCAGTTCGGTCTATGTAGTTACTTTTCTGTACTGTTTGTTTGAGAAGAAAATAGGAGAGTGAAATCACGAGTTTTGAGGAACTATTTAAACAATATGGAGTTCTTATGCTGTTGTTTGGAACTTAGACTGGATTTCATGAAATACTAGTCGAAGAGGGATATTAACTATTCTGGCTTATTTTTTTTATTTAAAAAAAAAAAAAAAACTATTCTGGCTACTCTGTGCTTTTGATTTGCTTAGCTGATTTAATTTCTCTATTTTGACAGGTTTCTCTGTAAACATTAAAACCAGTTTTTGCATGGGCTTACATTGGCGACTGCAATCTTGACCATTGGCGCATTAAGAATGGACTCCAGATACACGGGAGAGATGTTAAAGTATAGTTTTGTTTAATTGCTGGTCATTAAATGTGACTGAACTGATTCTATGGCTTTTGTTGGACTGAGTGGATTTTTGTGCATTATATTCTGTTTTGGCAGACATTTGGAGAAGCAAAATGATCTGTTGATGCAGTCTCAAAACTTAATGACACATGAGCTGCATAAACTTCAGGTTATTCACTAATTTTCTTTGCTATGCTATCAAACTTCATGATTATCTTACCATGTTTTATATAGATTTTATACTGATGCTGAATTTCGGTGGTTGTATATTCTTCGAGTGAAGTGCAAGATGTGAGCATTTAATTGAGTGGCAAGTTTTTTTTTTTTCCTAATGAAATCCCTTTTATCAATTGAAGGTAATGCAACAAAAATGTGGTTAAGTTAGAGAATTCTTTTTATTAAAACAAAGCTCTGGTATCAACTATTTGTATTTTCTGGACATATCCAAACAGTTGTGCAGTTCTGAAGAAGATAAGTTATTGTGAATATCAAGCTACTAAAATTGCAACCTCTACTGGCTACTGCTATTTGTTTGATTAGTTTGGCTTGATTGTTGTGATTTTTAAAATATTATTCTTTGAAGTTATCGTTTCAAATTATGATTTTGAAACTTCATGTTCTGTACTGCATAGGTAGAAGAAGAAATGTTGATGCGCAAGTACTACGAGATTATGGTGGCTCAAGTACCGGCTGGAAAGGTGAGCACGTCTCTTGTAATTGTGTTAAACTACTTATCTCTTACAAACAAAATCTCCATTCCTAGTTAATTAATACTTCTGGTTATCCTCGGAAACCATAAGGTAGCGTAGTACGGGTTCTATGTGCATTTGACATCTTTTTGCAGTTTTGGTTGGTTCGTGTTTGTACTATCATCTGGTGTACTTGAGCCTCTTTTTGTTTTCATCTTTTTGAGTTGCTTCAAATATGTGAAATGATGTTCCCTAGCAAACACGATTGTTGAGTTCTCTGTTTCTGAACATCATTTGACCGACAAAGTAATGGTTTCTCATGCACTTTAGTATCAGAAGTGTCGTGCTGATTGTTGCATTCTGATGGCTATATTGTTTTCTTTCTTGGTGTCTCATTCAGTTTGTCTAATTCTATTCTTCTTCACAGGAAAAAAACTCGAGCAACGGTTCCAATGCCGGCGAAAATGGACACAACACTGCAGTAGTTGCTAAACCTAGCAATGAACACTGAGAGGATAGCATGAATATGTAGGAGTAGCCACCTTTTAAGTGTTTGTTTGGTAACACTATCGTCTCCTTAAGCAAAACTTGAAGGAGAGTTTTAGTAGCTTTTCCGGTAAAACCCGAAAATGGGATTCATGCTATCATGACGTTTTGTTAATACATTCTTGCCCCTATGAAAATTATTTTAGATTGACCTTTCTATATTTGTCGCTTAATGGTTTTCTTAGGTCATTACTTAATGCTATGATGGTTTACTACTCTGTTAAAAGAGGTTGATTGTTTTCATTATGCTAAGAAAAATGATAATTCTATGCATATCATTCGAAATTTATCGAACATTATTGACTTTTTGGAACAATTCCACCCATTTTCAACCACCTCCTCAAACAAGCTCTAAAGACAAACATTACTATAGATGTATACACATATATGTATATTTTGCCTTGGTTCAACTTGAGGTAATAGAGAGGAGAATGGTAATTTTAATCCTAACCCAATTCTTTATGCAACTGGATTTAATGTCATTGCATGGGATCAGAGTGGCGCAGCGGAAGCGTGATGGGCCCATAACCCATAGGTCCCAGGATCGAAACCTGGCTCTGATATTTCCATTTTTTGTGATAAATTTTGATCTTCTTCTCTTCAGTTACATCCAACCAATGTTCTATGCAAAAACATCATTCCATTCCAAATATTTTTATTCTTTATTCCTTTTGTCACACCAAACAGAGTTCTATTTTGATGTTAAAGCAAAATTTAAGGTTGTCAACTTGTGTGTTCACACAAGATCAAGATAATAATACTAGGAACTACACCTTGTTGTGCACTTCAACATAAGATGCAGATTCTTAACAATAAGTTGCTAACTCTTGCAACATTGTACAAGGATGTGGTGTTTTCAAGTGACCTAAGACGAAAGCAATAAAGGGAACTACAAAATCGAACTTATTTGGGTTGAAACTGATGTCCCGCCGTATGTAGATTTAAGGACGAGTCTCAACCAATAACTCTGAGTCCGAAACTCGTTGATTTCCTTTTAATTAGGTAAACAATAACAAGAACGGAAATAATTTTCACTACCATACTCCAAATTAATGTCTAGATAAGCATCATGAGCATGCCCTTGGAACAGATTCTGATCAACAACAAGAACATATAGGCAAATAGTAGACAAGGTCAAAAGTCCAAGGATCATTTTGTGCATAAATATTGCAAGAACTAGTAACAAATAAGATCAATTCAAGTACCCACACTACACTACACCTCCTGCTTGTTAACCACTAAACTAAACTAGTCACCAAACATATAGGCAAAAAGTAGACAACTTCACCTCCAAAATCAATAACCTCAGGCTATTCCATTTCCACATTGCAGATCTCACTGCTTTGTTCAGCTGAGGACGAATCGACAATGAAGAGAACCTGAAACAACAAGAACATTTAGTCACTAAAGGAAATGCCAATACAAGCAATGTGAAGTAATTAAATGATGATTTGAGCCTTACTTGGATCAGCATTGATGAGCATAGCAGTCCCTCCAAAATTGCAAGTTCCTCCATTTCTCTTGTTCTTCTGCCAGTAACTATTGAATGCATAGGAGGCATGAGCAACAACAGTGTCAGGATGGTAACAATTCCCACGTGGAGCAATCTCCTCACAATCACCACCACCCTCTCCACAGGCATAGTCTATTGCTTCCTGCAATGTCTCTGGAGGAACACTAGGCTTGGCCACACACCACAGCTTCTGCTGCATCCCTATCTGAGGTGCAGGAGCAAAATTATCCACTGGGTTACAAGGAGGCAGGCTGTAACCATAAGGTGAAGCAGCTGGTTCATAAGCTGGAGTCATGTCAGGGGCAGTAGGGAAGTAGAATGGTGGTGGAGAAGCTACTTGGGCCAATGGAGGAAGAGGGTTTTTGGCTACATTAGCTGGAACAGAGAAGCCAATGGAGGAGTGAATAGGGGATGTTTGTGGGATTTCTCCTAGTGGTGTTGGCCTTGCTGGGTATGGGTTGATGGCTTTGGAATCATCCATGGATGAGAGCTTCCTGCTGATGGGCTTTCTCTGTTTTGGGCTTGGGTTGGACACTAAGATCTTAATCTTATTCATTAGCTCCAAAAATCCAAGCTTTTTCATGGACTCCAAGTGAGAGGACACTAACCTAGCACTCCCATCTGATAAAGGTAACACCTTTGGATGTAAACTCAGAGAGTAAGTTGAGTTTGTAATGTGCAGAAACTGCAGCAAAGGCTTGATCACTTTCTCAGCCAAATCATCCCTATACACACCATCATCAACTGGGTGTAAACAGCTAGGTGAGAAGGCAGCTGAGACCTTGATTTCTCTCTGCAAACCCCACCTCACAATAGAGTGATGCACATTCTTCATAGCTGGTAAGACCAAGCCCAGGTTGTGCTCTTGGTCCTTCTGGCAGAGAACAGTGTCACCCACAACAATGGTGGTGATTTGAGCAGATGGGTAGTGAGCCAGAACATGGGTCCTGAGCCAACTCTCAGCCTTCAAAACACTGCTAGAGACCTCACTCAGCTCATCAGCACACACAGCCACTCCAATGGGAAGAGCAGTAGTAGACATTAGCTCCTCAGTTGTGTCATGGAGGTTGAGAAATGAAACAGATTCTTGACCAGCACCTGCAAAACAAAAACAGAAAAACCCAAAACACTAAGCTCAAAGAACAAACAAACAGACAAAAAAGAGACCCACAATGGTAATGAAGAAAAATGAGAGATTGTTTTGCTTACCAGTAAGACCCAAGATGGAAAGAAAGAGAAGATGAAACAAGCACACGCACAGCTCCATCTTCTTCAACATTTTGTGTTGCAGAGCTCAAAAACCACAAACTCAAGGCTCTTTTATTTGTGAGAGACCCAAAACCCTTGTGATCACAGTCCCACACTATGCAATGTGTTCATAAAGTTGTGATTTTTATTTATTATTGTAAATAAAACTACTAAAAATTTACCAGCTGCATAGCAATAGCAATAGCCTAGCCTACAACATTTGCAGAGATAGAACCTTAACAAAGAGAGGTGTGTTGTGGATTTGTGAAGAGCCCAAGGACGACCCAAATCAACGGTGATTGGTGCGTTTGATTCGATCTTCGATGATGAAATGGAATCAACGGTGATGATGGCCACTTTAACAAGTCCACCATATATAGCACCGTACCCCACCTGTCGCCTTCCTCTGAGTATCACGAGGTAGTGTTGGTTTGGAGGAGAGAAGACGAGGTCGTTTCCGGTCAAGAATGTGTCGTTTTTAAAGAAGCCACCGTCGTTTTGGGTTTGAGTTCTGGTAGTTGTGGAGAGTACGAAGTACAAGATCTGTGGGGCCCACGTGTCACTTCAGATACAAATGGTCAGTTTATGGGGCCCACCTTGTTGTATAGGCTGTGTGTATGGTAACTGGTAAGTACTACAATCTGCAGTCAAATTTTTGACCGTTGGGAAGGGATAGAGACTGGCAAATGTTTGGGCTTTTTTTGAGTGTTGGACCACCTCACATTATTAGGCCCACCAAACTAGGAGTTGTTTCTTTTTCTTATTTTTAGCAAAAGAATATGACTTGTGACAATAAAACCAAGTACGTTGTAGTTGGTGTGAGTATTAATAGACTGATAATTTGTGTCTCAACATGCGGGCTGTGACATCGCTTGAACACAACGCTAACAAGGGTTTTCGAATTGTATAGTTTTGTAATCGAGTTGTTTCTATGCGTCGAGCTTTAAAAGTATGCACTCATATTGTACTAACGGTTCTATTTAGTTGAACATGTTGTGACTGTATTGATCCATATAACACACAGACAACTTTCGACAAAATATGAACAAGACATGCACGAATTGCTAGCTCAATATATTAGTTTGTATGTTCAAAGTCTCTAAAAGCATAGATGAGACATGAAATCAATAGTCAACCCGTAAACGGAATAGAGCTATAACTTTTGAATGGGCCTCAGGAACACGTATATGTAGACTTTTAGGGAAGCTATAGTTCTTGGTCCTCATTTTGCTTGTTTTCAAATTGCGTTTGATTTAGACATTTGCTTGTGAATATTGAAAATCATAATAAAATAGAATAAATTCTAGATCTTAGCCTTATTGTCTAACTAACCCATTTAACACAATTGAGAAAGTGATAAAAGAAAAAAAAAATCAATATATATAGGGTATTTTATTATTGAAAATTGTGGTAAATATTGGATAGCATAGCAAGAAAAATAGAAGAAAGAATTGAAAAATAGGTGGCTAAGCAAAGCATTAAAGAGAAACAAAAGGAGGAGGAGGAGGAGGAGATGGTAATAAAGTTGGTTGTTCCCTGCAAATGAAAGGCATATATTTGGCTTGCAATCTGCAAAATGGAATTGCTTTGGTGGATGGAAAGAGACAAGTGTTTTTGTACTTTCTACTTCACACTTGCCATTAACCAAACTATATGTTTTTGCTACCATTAGAGTAAAGGTTGGGAAATGAGATTGATTTGAGACACAATATGAGTTGTGTCCTATGTCACGACTCGTTGTTCAAATTGTCAATCTTTTCCATATCGATAGTTTTATTGGACTATGTGCTACGTGTCAATATTCATGAGGTGGTTTCTTCTAATTGATTTGACTGAGTCTCAATTGCAATTAAAAATTTAAGACGTGGCATGATATAAGTCGTCAACACGATTATTAAACTTATCGTGTTAGAATATATCTGTACGACATATTTTACTTTTTTAACACACAAAAGTTAGCTTGAATAGCCAACTTTGGTTTCAACCACACTTTTTAGTTAATATTGTTTTCTGTAAATATATTTATATGGATACACAATCAAATTTTGTAAGCTTTTTTGGTTTCTTGTGTGGTTGTGGAAACCATAGGATAAGGAATGAACAAATAATTTTTTAGCTTCTTCTGCTACTCGCAAAAGCATCTATTAGGGGCTCTGGACATTTGGCATAAAATGTTTTAATATAATTTTTGGATTGATAGGGATCATGAATTTTAGTTTACGTGAAAAAACAATAGAAGTTAAGAAAAAAATTGAGAAATTTACTACTTTTTTTTTTTTTTGGGTACTATACTTTTCTCTTGATGAGCGGTATGTTGATAACAATATATTGTTTTGACGTTCACCCTACATATCTCGTGAAATTAGTAGCGTTTTTCGGTGACCGAAACTTCTATTATAAAATAAACTAACAATATGATAACTAATATTTTTGTTGTGCCTCTCATATGAATTAAAATGTTCAAAAAACTCTCTAAAAATGTAAAACATGAAAACAAGAAACTCAAACAATATATAATATTTCCACAGGAATATGAACATTTCAATATTTTGAAACCTTGTCAAGTTGCAAGGTATTGACAAATAAATTAACATATACTACAATTTATGATGAAAATGAACCACAAATTTCAGTGAAGTGGCATAGCTAGCTAAGCTTAGCTGCATTTTCAGCTCAAAAACAAAAGTCACACATGCAGCTCATTTTCATGGCAGCAAGTACATAGTAGGTTATTAGTAAACTATCTATAATCTTAATTTTTATTGGCTAAACATATATTAACTTATAATAAAATGCTGGCTTGTGGTGTAAAATTGGAAAATGCCACAAAACAGAAGAGAACACATACAGGTGGTCATGTAGATAATGGATGGTAGCTAATATTATTATTTAGACCATAAATTAGAAAAGTGACAAAGATCGGTAACTAGTTGCATTTTTTGTCTGATTCATTGTATGGCCACAAAGCAAAGTTCTTGATGCTTACCTTGCTCCATGCATCAACTTCTTGTTCACTCTTTTTTAGTTACTACAGTATTTAAAATGGCAATTTTAGAAATGCACAACTTCAAGAATTCCTTTAATACATACTGTAATAGATTCTTCATTCCTACATTTTGAGCACCTTGAGACGGGCGATTTTAGAGACGCACCATACAGAGCGGGACCACCTTTCAGAGTTAAGAATATATAAAATCAGTAATTTGTGTCTCAACACACACAATATGACACAACACAAACTAATTGTTTTGTGCGCATTGATTTTGCAATCATGTCATGTTCGAGTTGAAATATAATTTAACACGTTGTTCAGTAAACATGGTATGTTCTTGTTGAGTCTCCAAAGCACACACGCGATTAATTCTTTATTGTGATACCTACTACACATCCAACACACATATAGGATTTGTAATAGTAGATTAGACCTAAAATATCGTATTAGTAATTAATTGTATTACTTTTACATTTATTTTGTGTTTTAGATAATAAAGTTATATCAAATAGGTTAAATTTGTGATATTGTATCGTTTTGAATCATGTTGTTCGATTAATATTAGGTCGTATCATGCTAAATGTGTTTTGTTTGTATTATATATGTTCATATCCATTCCATCATGTTCAATTATTTTTTGTAAATTAATAGTTTTATGAGTTAAAAATAATAGTAGTTTTATTTAAATTAGTGATTTTTTTTTCTAACCTGAATTAATATTGACTATACCCTAAAACTTAGATGATTTAATTTTTACTATTTCTATAAGAAAAAATGATTGTACATGTATTGTAAGTGAGAGAACATATAATTATTATTTGATCTTCGATTCATAATTGAATGAATTAATAATTTACGGGCCGAATAAGATAGTCCAAAACTCAAATGCTAATTTGTCATGATGCCGCCGACACAGATCAACAAGTCTAAAGTTAAATTTGTCATAATGCAGTCAATAAATCCAATAATTTAGACTTAAATCATACCCCACATTTTTATTTAAATTCAATTAAGAAACCATAACTTTTATTTTTAAGCTTTCAAGGGTCTTCCAATTACTATTATTTTGTCTTCTCTTGAATCAGAATCTTCTTGCTAACAACTCTCTCATTAACTTATTGATGAAGCCTTAATATTTATTTAATTGGTTTGGCTAGCTAGACATATAGTATCACCCAATAATCTAGGATGAATCTTACAACTGAGAATCCGTTTGGGCGTGTTTATGCCGTTTTTAATATGTGTTGCGCGATTACACACGAACACAACATGTTTAACATGATTTATGTTTCTTTTGTTTTTTTATTTTTGCGCTTTGTTCTTGTAATTTACCTAAATGAATAAAAGTATCTATTGCCAGTCAAAAAAAAAATATGTACATGACACAACACATTATACACGATAAAATCAACACATTATTTGACACAACACAATCCAACACGTATCTCGCATGACACGACGATCCAACACTTGTTATTATGATTAATTTGTAATTATACTTTGAAGTGTGTGTCGTTACGTGGTGCGTTTTAGAAGTCCAATACAATCTCAACATGAATACCGAGGTCTCTTAACATTGTAAACATAAACAAAATTACTAATTAATTTTAATTTGAAGTAAAATGTAGTTTTCTTGAATAATGAATGCATGATGATCACAAAGCACTACATCAGTGATCTACAAGGCAACTTTTATGATTTAAAGTGTATCATTTCACCATATGTATTGGCCTCCAATCCATTCCAATGATTTAAGCACCAAACGTATCCCAAAACGACACCATCATCAGCCAAAACCGACAATAATCTTTCAAATTCGTCGGTTGACATGATTTTGGCTAAAAGTATAGTGGTAACAAATTGATATATGGTTTGAAATACTAAAAATTTGTATATTTTAGCATGTCGATGAACGCACAAAAAATGTTGGGAGAGACCCAAATTTTTAGTATTAACCATAAACACTAAAAAAATGCGAGTTCGTTTGTATGAAATCTTGGAGAGATCGTTGAGAACTATTCTCTAGTGTTGGGTTTATTATACCTATTGATTTTCAACAAAGTGAAGTGCACCCCATAAAATATAGACAAATTGTTAAACTACCGTTTATCATTTTGTTTATGTGATTAAATGTTTTGTTGATTATTTTTAGTTTATTCATACTTTTATCATTAACGATCTTTAAACACAAATATTTGATGTCTTGAGTGATATTAGAGTTTTCAGCATAAAAGCCCTAACTTTCTAACAAGTAATATCAAAGTCATAAATTTGATGTTTAACTTCTCATCACCGTCAACCCAATGACTTGCATGAAAGACTCATTTCTTGCAAGCATAGCGCAAATAATTAGAACAAGAGTCTAGCGCTTTGGGTATTGATGGGTTTCTTTCTAACAATGTGCTGCTTTATACTAAAAGAACTTCAACCGATGACTCTAATTCCATCACTTGCCTCTAACACCCAAAGTGCTAGACTCGTGTATTAATTATATTGGATTCAAAACTTCCGACTTAAAAAGTCATTTCAACACAACACGGAAACAAGAAGACAAACTTTTAACATACCTAATTGACCTATATGAAAGATTTTCATCAACAACATTTCTCTAATTATTTCTAATGAAAATAACATATCTCTAGTTAATTACTAATAAAAATGATCATGTGATTGAATCTACCACATAAATCATAATCTATGACCTGTCAACTTTTATATGGTATAAATTCTCCACATGCTTTTGGTTTTCAGTAGTGACTGTTTGTGAGTAGTGAGAGTACTACCCATGTGGCATGGAAGTGAAGATAAGCATTTTTAGCAGATTCTCAAAAACTCTTCTATATTTTTTTATTAAACCCAAACTTATTACCAATTTTTTTTATTATTTGACATTTTGGACAGATTATATATTGACAAAAATAGAAAAATGGCAATGTATAAAATATAACAAATTGCTCTTTTTTCTCATTTGTGGAGGAGGCCATCAATTGATTTAATTGAATTTTTTGTATACACCAATCCAAAGATATAACAACAATATTGTCAAATTGGTAAATAATTTCTCAAAAGAAAAAGAGACTTGCATGATTAAAGCACAAAAGTAGAGTATAAAATTGAGAAAAAAAAATAGGAAAGAAAATAAAAGGTGTGATAAGAAACTTCATAATATTGTCTCTTTTATAGTAAAATATTTTAAAGGGAAATAATTAATATCTGAAATATATAAATAAATAAATAAAAGTAAAAAAAAATAGAAAGGATAATATTGTCTTTAGGCAGTGGAGAGAATATGGGTGACTGTTGTCCAACAAAAGAGAACAGAGAGAAAAAAAGCAAAGCTATCAGATCAGAAAATACAACCGTTAAGTAAAGCCAGATTCCACTTTTTACCATTTAAATTTACATATTAGCCCTTCTTTATATTTCACATATTAAAAACAAGTAAAAACAAATAGGTTGCTCATAAAATAAAATCATTTCCCCAATAGATTGAAGGTTAGAAATATTATCTTGTGTTAAGAGTTTAAAAATTATTTGACTTGATCATTGACATAGGTTGTGTTTTGTACCGGGTTGAGAGTTTAGTAT